>JAQZBX010041272.1:0-22384 GCA_029593785.1 Cabassous unicinctus
TAACTATAAGTCTTTGTGATTTTAGCATTTTCTTTTTTTTTTAAATAATATATTTCTTATTTTCTTAAAAGATCCTTAGATTACATAAATGTTACATAAAAAATATGGGGGATTCCCATATGCCCCGCTCCCTACCCCTCACACATTTTCCCACAAATAACAACATTCTTCATTAGTGTGGTACATGTGTTACACTTTAGGGTTTATAGTGTACATCCTGGGCTTAAAACAGTTAACCTTCAAGAGATATCATACCACCTCACATGTAGTATAAGAATCTTACAGTTGTGTACTTCTATTCCCACCCTACCCCTGGTATGTTAATTTTATTATGAATTGTACTTCTGCCTATTACTTTATAATATATTGTTATATTTGTTTTAAATAGTCTATTGTCATTTAAACGTGTAAATTATAATTTAAAAAAAAAAACATTTTTTATCCTTTCCATCAGGGGTTCCCCAACAAACTGTCCACTCAGACACAAGTCTTTCATTCTCCATTCTTAGGATGGGGAGAAAACAGAGATAATGGAATATGCAAAGAAGCCTGTAATAGAAAAGATAGAGGCAAAAAGAAATAGCCGAAACAAAGAGCATGGAAGGAGAAGGAAATTCTGAGAAATAAGAGAAAAGACTGCATTCGTTGCTTTATGTAGAAACAGATTTCTATATGGCATCACTTTCCTTATGCCTGAGCACTTCTTTTGAAATAGCAAAGTAAAGGTCTGTGATGATGAAATGTTTCAGCTTTTTCATATCTGGAAAAAGTCTTTAATTCATCTGGGTTCATTAGTTTTTCAGCGTTTTTTGTTTGTTTGTTTGGTTGGTTGGTTTTTTGTTTGTTTTTTTTTATCTCCAAGTGTTTCATTTTGAATGGGGTCTATTGTTACATCTTCAAGTTCACTAACTTATTTCTGCAATATCTAAACTTCTGTAAATAACATCAAGTGAATTTTTCATTGTAGTTTTCATATTTTTATCTCCAGATGTTTGATCTGGCTCTTTTTTATCTTTGTGTTTTTACATACTATGAACAATTTTTTTCTCTAAGTTTTCAAACAGACTATAATTATGATAAATATTATTATATCCTTTTCTAATAATTTTACCATATATGTCATCTCTAAGTCCACCTTGATTTACTGATTTTTCTCCTTATCATGGGTTGCATTTTGTTGTGCCTTTGAATACCTGGTAATTTTTTATTGGATTCCAATGTGTGTGTACATGTGCCTTCATTCATTTTCATTCCAGGTTCTCTAGATACATGTGTTGGTCACTGTAGCCTGCATATTCATCCTGGGTTATTTCAAGCAAACTTACAGGTAAAAGAAGCACCACTAGTGAATAATGATGCCTTGATACCTATTTAAACAGCTCTGCAATCCCAACTGGGCTCCAGATATATGTGTTAAGTAATTTATGTGACATTGCCTATAAAAAATTGTAAACTTATCATTTAAAACTGAACTCCAAACCTAAAAAAAAAAAAATTGTTCTTCTATTTTCCCTACTTTGCATAAAGCCACCACCATCTAACCATCCAGTTAAGCCCAAAATTGGATGGCCCTATTATAAGTTTTTCTTTCCATTATTCCATACATACAATTAAACACTAATCCTTACTATATATACCTCTTGAAAATTTTTTAATCTTCCCCTCCATTTCAATATTAGCATCTATTACAAGTTATACCCTGAATATTTCTCTCTTATATTCTGCAATGCATTCTCTAATATGTTACTTATTTCTTAAATTCTTTCAATGCTTCAACCATTACTTTAGAGAATTACTTCAGATTTCTTTCAATCAAGGATTATATACTTAATGTTCTAGGTCTTATTAATATTAAGCCACAGCTTTCACCAATAACTTACACTGGGGTCAGAGAAAACAGCATAAAGCTCCTTGAAACCACATGTCCTTCCACCTTTTTGGAAAATATTACCATTGTAGAGAATGTCTTTCCTTCCCTTCTTCATTTGGCAAAAAATTGCCTTGATTTAAGTTTCTCTTTTGTAAAATTTTCTGGTCAAGGTGACCTTCCTTTCTGCTCTTTTAATAAGCTGTGCATTCCTCTATCATGGTTCTCATGGAACTGATTGCCCTTTTGTTTAAAAATTGCCCCTCCCACCATGCATTGAACTTAACAAGAATAGAGACTATCTTCACATCTTATACTCCTAAAGGAGTTATTGGCCCAAAGCAAATGCTCAACAAATGATGAATATAGTATTGATTGTAAAGTGTGATAGAAAAAAGTTTTTGCCTAACTATAATCCATCTAACTTTGTAATAAGTACATGATTGTACCAAATAAAATTTCCAAAACCTCACCCCTTTTACATTCTATAACTTCATAATATTGAGCTCTGTGGGGATAAGAAAGCATACAAAGCATAAAACAAACAAAAAATAACACAATGACAATGGCACCCACCATTCAGAATGGATGACAGGTAAAAGCAACCAATCTTGTCACAGTGCTATATGCAAGTTGAGTAACAGCAATGATTGTCACACTAGAGAAATTTTGTCATGCATTTGATTTGGTGCATTTGTTGGTATGTTTATGAAGATGTCTTCAGTGGAAAATGATGAGAAAAAGGAAGGTAATACAGTGTGTCAATGCAGGTGAGAAAGAAAGTCAAACTTTGGTATTAATGCAGTGTAGACATTGCTAGCTTCATGAATTAAATACACCCCCTGTTCTTAATCTTCATTTAAAAAGACATGCATAGTGTTTATAGGGGGTACATATGATAGACTTGAAAACATTAAAATTAAGTAATATCCCTTACAATTGAGTGTACATGTACATTTGGTACATGTATGAAATATTTTTGAAAGAAAGAAGAATTATATTGAAAATTAATTCTTTTTCACAATTTTAATAAATTTTCTTTGTAGAATTTGTTTTCAGTATACAGAAAGTCTAAATGTGGGTTATGATTCAATATGCTTGTCACTTCTACTCCAATATTCTCTTTAAATCATGTTAATGCACCAAAATTAATTAAAACAGCAAGAAATATAAACATTATTCAGCAATTTTCATTCTGAAGAATAAAAAAATAAAGGTTATGGTGAATAATCTAATGGGAAAATCTTTCAGCATCTTCCTGTTGTTTCAGTACATTTATTGTAAATTCATCTCTATGTCCCTATATGGGTGTTTTTCCATTTCTAGTGTTTGACTACATAAATAGAAAATAATCTGAAGTGAGCCTATCTCTGATAAAGACTGGCTTTTCCAAGATTTTAAAATACTCTAAGAATCAGAAAATGATAACCCTCAATTTGGATTAAGGAGGGAACTGAGTGGAGTGTTTATTTTATTTTTTTAGAAAAGTTGTAGGTTTACAAAAAATCAAGCAGAAAATAAAGTTCTTCACAGCACACACACAGGGATGGAGCTGCAGGTGTGGGCAGCAATCTATGCAGTGCAGGTCCAAGATGACCACAGTTGCCCCAGTAGATTTCCGATTAATCAGTCTGTGCCAGCTAAATGTACCTGCAGTTACTTGGATAGGCTGGTGCAGGGCCCACCAGCTTCCTCCCTGCTAGAGGTGGTGCTGAAGCCTAGGCTAGGGCTATAGGCCAATCTGGGTGAAAGAAACAGGTCTCTACCATCACTGTGATTTTCAGTCAGCCCAGCTTCCCTTCATGCTGGGGATGGAGAAAAAATGGCAGTTCCTGGCCTCCTTCTGACTTGGAAAGGCTCAAATTTTAGCTGTTCTTAGGGTCTTATGCTAGCCAGCCAAATTTACTAATCAGTAGTTGAAATGGGTGGCCAATTGTCTCTTCTTCACATATTTTTGGGAAATGGAGCTTCCAATTCCTGCCACAGACTAGCTCCTGGGGTGGCTTGCTCTGCCAAAGTAGGATGATCACTGGCCTCCACAGCGTGGCCTGTAATTTCCTGACGAGGCTGGCGCAGCTCCCCCCAGCTTCCTCCCTGCCAGAGGTGGGCCTGGGGCTTAGGGTAGAGCTGCAATCTAATCTGGATGGGAAGAAGCCAGTCCTTATCAGCACTGTGATTTTCAGTCAGTCCCGCTTCCCCTCGTGTCAGGCGCAGAGTTAAGATGGCAGCTACTGGCCTCTTTCTGACTTGGACAGGTTCAAACTTTAGCTGTTCTTAGCATTATCCTTGAGCCCACTGAATTTAGTAATCATTAGCTGAAGACGGTGCCCAACCGTCTCTTCCTTCCCCGTTTTGGGAAGTGGAGCTTTTATTTCCAGCTGTGGAACAGTTCCTGAGGCGGCTTGTGCCTCCAGTGGAGGATGGGCACTGGTCTCTGTGGCATGGAGTGCTCTACTTAAGAATTATCTCTGCAGATGGGCAATCTTCTCCTTCCATTCTTTCAAGAATGTTGCAGGATACACTTCTGGTCCCCTCAGCCCCCAAATAAGTGCCCTAGATAGCTGTGGGTGATCACCAACTGCCCTGTAGCAGGAGCTGATTCTCAGAGCTCTTTACTCTGTCGCCATCTTGCTGGTTGTCCCGGTATATAATCTTTTTATATATGTTGCTCCAGTAGGATTGCGGCCCTGCTAACACATTGAGTCTGCCCACTAATACTGATTTTTTACATTTGGCCTCTAGAATAATGATAGCACTTATTTTTGTTTCTGTAAGCGACCAAATTTATGACAGTTTCTTACAGCAGACACCAGAAATTAATGCACATCTTATATTTTTCATCATTTTACTTTAAAGCTATTTCTCTCTTTAAATCTAAAGTGATTTGTTATAGAAAATACACAATTCAATCATGTTTTTGATAAATTTTTCCAGTCTTTACCTTTCAATTAAATCTTTATTTACAGTTAATATAATTATAGATAATGTAGGACTTACATCGAGCATATTGCCAATATATATTTTTTAATCTTATGTTTTTTTGTTGCTGATTTATCTTGTTTTCAATAGATATTTTGTAATATACCATTTTAATTCCCTTGTTCCATTTACTGTATATTTTGGGGGTTATTTTATTATAGGTTATCATGGAGATAATAATGAGCATCTGGAATCGGCCTAGTACTTTTTCATAATAATTTAATTTTAATAGAATAAAGACACTTTGTTTCAATATATCTTTGTCCCCCACCTTCTTTTAGCTATTTTTTATCACAGAAATTTTATCTTTATATATTTTAAGCCAATCAACACAGTTTAATAATATTTATTTATGCAGCTGTATTTTAAATCAGATATCACAAGAATAGAGATACAAACAAAAATATGTTTATACTGTTTGCTATAATTCTCTATGTAGTTACCATTACTGTTTCTTTCCTCTTTATTTTTCATGTAGACTCTAGTTACTGTTGATGCTGTGATATTGCCAGCAAATTGTTATTGTTTACAGCAATGCTAGACCTGTTTACACTAAACTGATCATTGATTTGAATCAAATAGTCTCAACAACTTGGGAAAGATTTTCAAGGTGGTTGCTAGTTTGAACAAAATGTTGACTGTCAGGGATGGAGCTGTTAATGGAGCTCCAAAAGAGGCCATTCCTCTCAGTTGGCTGCATGAATGCTATCTTTATCGTTAAATAAAAAGTTTTTGAAGTATATCATCCATACATGAACAAATATAAACAATAAGTGAAGGGTAAAATTTGTGAATTTACAAAACAAACATGCATATCATCAAACAAGGCTCCCATACATCTTCCTACAACCAACAACTTGCATTGTTGTGAAACATTTGTTACAAACTATAAAAGAACATTGTAAAAATATAACTAACTATAGCCCATATCTTACATTTGGTGTATTTTTTCCCCAACTTACCCAATTATTAACACCCTATATTTGTATTATATATTTGTTATAGTTCATGAGAGAACATTCTTATATTTGTCTTATTAACCACAGCAAATCATCCACCACTGGATTCCATGTGTTCTACAGTCCCATGCTTTGTACAATCCATTCAAAGTGTACACTCAGTGGTTCTCATTTTCATCACAAACTTGTGCTGTCATCACCTCAGTCAATTATAGAACATTTTCATTACTACAAAAGGAAAAATCCCATACCCCCTTATACCCCCTAATTGTTGTCCCGTAGTATTGAAATAATATCTTCTTGCCATTGCTGCAAAATATTACAATACTACTGTTGACTATGGTCTATAAGTTACATTAGTTGTAATTTTCCTGTGTGTCACAATGTTTTTAGCACTTTGTAAAAGAAGATCAAGGAATGATATATTTTAATAGCTACTATGCCACCAAGTTTGTAAAAAGAATGATGGAAACAAGCCCAAGGTGAAATGCCATAGACGCTGTTACTAAAATCTTTTTTTTTTGGTGGGGAGGGGAAGCAGGCATTTAGCCACCTGCTTCCTTGTTAAAACCTTTCATTACAGAAAATTCTGAATATTTACAAATATAAATAGAGTGTAAAGAACTATCTACTATCTACTCATTATCCCGTCTCCAAAATTTTTAAATTATGGTTTATTATAGTTTTATTTCAACTATAACTTCATGAATTTCCCCTCATGCCTGGATTAATTTAAACAAATGCCAGATATCATGTAGCTCATCATTCAAGAATATATATATATACATAAATATATTCACTAAATATACATATATATCACTATATATATACACACAAAATAAAGACTTTTAAAAGACTAAAATAACATTAGCACACCAAAAATTTAACCCAAATTATAATTACATTATGAAATATAAAATGAATGGTCATTTTTAGATCCTTTCACAATTTTTATGGGATGGGAACAAAGGAAACAATCTGTTAAAATCCAGTTTCAAATAATCCTTGTTTAGCAATTGATTAATAGCCTACTTGAAACAATTATTCTATATATTCTCCTTACAATACTGTATTGTCTCATAATTTATACATGAAGGAAGCACACTAGATTTTTTCATAATTGGGATGTTCCTGACTGCAATCCAATGCTGTAATTTAACATGTCTCTAATAGTCAGGGCTCAACAGAGAAACAGAACCAACATATATATGATGCATTATAAGGAATTGGTTTACAGGACCCTGGGGTTTGAAAAGTCTGAACTCCATAGGACAGGCTGCAAGCCGAAAACTCCCATAAAGGTGATGTTGAAGACCTTAGTTCAATTCTCCAGGGGAGGCTGGCTGGCAGGAAATTTAAACAAGAGCCAATGTTGAAGTTAAGGCAGATATTCTTCTGACATCTGAAACCTTCAGTTTTGGCTTTTAATACCTCCAACTGATTAAATGAGATTACATCACTGAGGGTAAACTTTGTTGACTGTAAATTCTATCAATTGATTTTAGATGCAACATCATCTCCAAAATACCTTCAGAATATCAAGCAGGCCAGTGCTTGACCAAACAATTGGACCCCATAACCTAGCCAAATTGACATATGAAATTAGCCATAACCATTTCTATGTGTTTTCTAAATTTCTCAGAAATTAAGATTTTCATCTAGGGCCTAGGTTCAATATTTTTGGCAAAAATACTTCATAGATAGTATTGTACATTTTCATATAGAGACACAAAATACTGTCTCTTTTTGTGAATTTAGGAACCATCTATCATCATGGTCTAGAATCATTAATTTATGACAAGTTGCAAAATGACACTATTGTATGCCAATCCTTCATCGTTTAAAAGTTGGAGTACATTTAAAAATAGAAATTTTCCTTTCTTCAAATAGTGATTAATCTGAGGTACATTCTGTATATGCCAAAGAAATCCTTACTATTTCCTGTTATTTGACAGTTTTCAAAATGATGAGTTAGTAGATGTGGCTCAAGTAGTTGAGTGCCAGCCTCCCACATGGGAAGTCCTGGGTTTGGGTTCTGGTGCCTCCTAAAGAAGACAAACAACAGGCAGACATCATGCAAAACAACGAGCAAACAGTGAGCAAACCAACGAGAAGACAACAAGCAAAAACAAAATGAGCAAGGAATGGATATGGCTTAAGCAGTTGAGTGCCCATCTCCCACATGGAGGTCCTGGGTTTGGTTCCCAGTGCCTTCTAAAGAAGAAACAGACAGACAATGAGCAAAAAAAAAAAAACACCCCACAACAACAACGAGCAGAAAATGAGCAGACAATGAGTGCAAAGCAACAAAGAATAAAAAAGCAATGAGCAAACAGACAAGGGAGTCATCTTGCGGGGGGGTGGGGGATAATGAGCTTGTTTCCTTAATACCTAGGAAATGTGACCATTGGGGATTATTTTGTTTTATTTGCTCTGTGTGTGTGTTTGTTTTTATTTTTGAGTACATAATGGATTCTTGAATTAAACCTATTTTCTATGTTTGGACTAATTATACTTAAATATTTAAATTGTTTCACCACTCGACAATGGGGACCCTTCAAGTTTGCTTTTGAGAAATTTTTTGTATGCCCCCCTGATTTATTTTCAGAATTTCTTTTTCTTTATTAGAGAAGTTGTGGGATTACAAAACCATCATTCAAAAATTACAGCATTCCCATTCACCAACCACTACCGACACCTTGCATTGGGGCATAACATTATTACAATTGATAGCATATTTTTTATATATACACTATCAACTAAAGTTCATGGTTTAACTTAGGGTTCACTATTTGTGTTGTGCAGTTTCATAGATTTTTCTTAAAATTTTTATCCTGTTACCATATATACCTTCTAACATTTCCCCTTTAAATCATATTCAGATATATATATATACATACACACACACACATATATATATATCAGTGCTCCTCAAAGTCTTTCAGTATTTCACCATTGAGTAGGATGTTAGCTGTGGTCTTTTCATATATATCCCTTATCATGCTGAGGAAGTTGTCTTCTATTCCTAGTGTTCTAAGTGATTTTTATCAAGAAAGGGTGCTGTATTTTGTCACATGCTTTTTCTGTATCCATTGAGAGGATCATTCATTTTTTCTTCCATTCTGTTAATGTGGTTTATTACATTAATTGATTTTCATGTTGAATCAGCTTTACATACCAGGGATAAATCTCACTCAATCATGGAGTATAATTTTTAAAATATTCTGTCGGATTCAGTTTGCTAGTATTTTGTTGAGAATATTTGCATCTATATTCATAAGAGATATTGGTCTGTAGTTTTCTTTCCTTGTGGTATCTTTAGCTGGGTTTAGTATAAGCATGTCGTTGGCAATGTAGAATGAGTTAGGGAGTGTTACCACATGTGGCAATTTGAATATGGTGAATCCCACACAAGTTTATATTTGTGAACTAATCCATACTTTTTTAAGTGAGGCCCTTTAAATTGTACTGTGTCAGTGAGGCATGACTCAGATTGAGTTTCCACCCTCTTGCTGGGTCTGATAAAAATGGAAACAGAGGAAAAGGAAGACACCTTATTTGATGCTGCAATGTGACAAAAAGGACTCCAGTTTCTCCCACAGCTGCGCTGCAAGGAGAGAAGCCCCCAAAAGGCTCAAAGAGCTGAGGACCAGGGAGAAATGAGCCATATGCCTGATAGCTTGCAGCTGAACTCAGGGAGAAAGAGCCGTGGAGACTGAGAGAGGAGGCCCAAAAAGAGACAAGCCCTACTCCAAGTCTGCCCATAGCTAAGCTCCAGGGAAAGGTAGATTCTGGAGGTGAAGGCAGAAACCAAGGCAGAGATCACCCACCATCTTGGTTTACCATGTGGCAGCTGATTTTGGTAAGAAAGCATCTCTACTGATGCTTGGTTTGGGACGTTTCATGGCCTTGGGACTGTAAACTTTTCCCCAAATAAATTTCTTGTTTGTTAAACTAAAACACCACGTCTTAAAATTTTTAGAACAATTTTTGCAGAATTGGAGTTAATTCTTGGAATGATAAGTAGAATTCCCTGTGAAGCAATCTGGTCCTGGGCTTTTCTTTGTTGAGAGCTTTTTGAATACTGCTTCAATCTCTTTACTAGTAATTGGTTTATTGATACCATCTATTTCTTCTTGAGTCAAGATAGGTAGTATGTGTTTTTCTAAGAATTTGTCCATTTCATCTAGGTTATCTAATTTAATAGCAAGCAGTTCTTCATAGTATCCACTTTTTGTCCTTTTTTTATTTTAGCATGACCAGTAGTAATGCCCCTCTTTTCATTTCTGTTTTTTTTTTTTTTTTTTTTAATTTATATCTTCTCTCTTTTATTGTCTGTCAGGCTAAAGATTTATCAATTTTGTTAATCTTTTCAAAGAACCAACTTTTGGTTGTGTTGGTCTCTCTATTTTTTGTCTTCTGCTTCATTTATGTCCATTGTAATCTTTGTTTTTTCCTCCCATTGCTTGCTTTGAGTTTAGTTTGCTAAATCTTTTAGTTTTTCTAATTTTTAGGTTAGGTCTCTGGTTTGAAACCTTTCTTCTTTTTTAATGTAAGCATATAGTGCTATAATTTCCCCTCTCAGCACTGCCTTCACTGCATCCCATCAGTTTTGGTATGTTTTATGTTCATTTTTATTTGCCCCACAATATTTCCTAATTTTGCTTCTGGTTTTCTCTTAACTCATTGGTTGCTTAAGAGTTTGTTGTTTAATTTCTACATACTTGTCAATTTTCCCTTTCTCCCTCTGTTATTGGTTTCTAGCTTAATTCCATTGTGGTTGGAGAATATACAGTGTATGATTTCAAAATTTTTGCATAAATGGAGACTTGTTTTGTGACCCAACTCGTGGTCTATCCTGGAGAATGATCCACATACACTTGAGAAGAATTTGTTTTCCATTTTTCATTTGGTGCAGTGTCCTTTATATGTCTGTTAGGTTTAGTTGGTTAAGTGTATAATTCAAGTCTTGGACTTCCTTATCAATATTCTGACTATCCATTATTGAAAAAGGTAGGTTAAAGTCTTTTCTTTAATGTAGAAGCATCACATCTCTATTCAAATCTGTCAGTATTTGCTTCATATATTTTGAAGCTCTGCTGTTAGGTGAATATACATTTATAATTGTTATATATTCCCATTGCATTGTTCTCTTTATCAGTATGTAATGACCATCATTGTCCCTTGTAACTATTTTTGACTTAAAGTTTATTTTTATACTATATTAGTATAGCCACCTCATCCTTCTTTTGGTTACTACTTGTATGGTATATTTTTTCTACCCTTTAACCCTCAACCTACTTATATATTTGATTTTAAGGTGACTCTCTTGCAGACAGCATGTAGTTGGTCATGTTTTTTTTTACTCCATTCTGCCAATCTCTGGCTTTTGCCCAGAGAGTTTAATCCATTTACATTTAAAGTCACTACTTATAACACAGGATTTTTTCTGTCATTTTGCTATTTAGACTTTGTAAGTCTTAGATGGTTTTTGTCCCTAACTTCCATTGGAACTTACTTTTATATGTATTTGCTTTCTTGTGTTATACTATATTGAGTGTCTTCTCATTTCTATTTGGATATAGTTTTTCTTGTGGTTACCTTAGTGTTAAAATTTAACATCCTAAATCCATAACAATTTTATTTTGTTTCATATTAACTTAACTTCAATAGCATGCACATATACTTTTTCTACAACCCTCTGTCTCCTCATCGTTTTTTATACTTGTTAACATTTATATCTTTGTACATTTTGTGTACAACAACCTAGATTTACCATTAGTTTGAATTAGCATTTTAGCACCTGTACGAAGTAAGAAGTGGAGTTACATATGAAGCAATACAATACAATAACACTGGCAATTATAATTTCCTAAATGGTTACCTTTACTGTAGGTTTTAATTTTTATGTTGCTTTGAACCACTGTCTTGTGTCTTTAAGTTAGTCTGAAGAACTCCCTTTAGCATTGTTTCTAGGGCATGTCTTGTGGTGATGTATTTCCTCAGCATTTATCTGAGAATGTCTTAATCGTTCCCTCAGTTTTGAAAAAGTATCTCACCAGATATAAAATTCTTGGCTGGCAGTTGTTTTCCTTCAGCACTTTAAGTATTTCAACCTGCTGCCTTCTTGTCTTTGTGGTTTCTGAAGAGAAACTGCATTTAGTCTAATTGGGACTCTCTTGTACATAACATGTTACTTTTTTCTTGCAGCTTTCAGAACTCTCTCCTTGTCCTGTGTATTTGGTAATGTAATCAATATATGTTGTTGCATATTTTTATTCATGTTTATCCTGTTTGGTGTTCTCTGAGCTGCTTGGATGTTCATATTTATTCATGTGTTTTGCTAAGTTTGGGAAGCTGTGTGTCCTTACTTCTGTGACAATTCCTTCTGCCCCTTTCTCTCTTTCTTCTACTTCTGAGACTCTCATAACACATATATTGGTGCATTTGATGGTGTCCCATAGCTGTCTTAGGCTATTATTTTGTATTATATCTTTTTCCTTTCTACTCCTCAGTCTGACTCATTTCAAGTTTCCTGTCTTCAAGCCCAATGATTCTTTCTTTTGCCAGCTCCATTCTGCTCTGGAAACTCTTATGGGCATTTTTTATTTCAGTTACTGTGTATCTCAAGTCCAGCAGACTTTTAATTTTTTAAACATTTTCAATTACTTTTCTTAGACTTTCATAACATTCATTCATTGTTTTCCTGATAGCCTATGATTCTTTCTCTGTACATGCCTTCATTTCCTTAAGCATTTTTTAATTAAAGAAAACATTTTATAACAATGTTAAAAGACAATCACTTTTAAGATTATTTTTTAAAAGTCTTTGTTCAGTATGTTCACATTCTCTTCTTCATTGTAATTTTCTGTATTTTTATCTTCTTCCATTGGATGTGCCATTATTTCTGTTTTTGTTTGGTATTTTTTTGTTGCACATGGCACATTTTAATATTTTGACATATTAACTCTGGGATTACTCTCTGGATGTCTTTTTATTGATTTTGTAACCAGCTGGTGATAAGACAAAGATATTCTTGAGCTTCAGCCCTCCTATCAATAATATCTGTTCAAGAAAAATGCACTTTGTGGGATTTTCCCTGTTTTACTGGTCCTCTGTCTTTTCCTGGGCCTTTGTTAGTTGTTTAGGAGTTTCCCTGTTTATATGAGTTTGATTATCCCTTTCTCTCTCTCCTGGGTATGTGAAGCTGGCATCCCTTTGTCCCAGACTGTTCACCTCTATAGATTTATGCACTCCTTTCAATGCCTTGCCCTGCTTTTGCTTCAAGGACACATTCTGGAAGGCAGTCACCCTGGGGAGGACTATCCAAATTCAGTCTTTCATAGACAAAACAGGGTCATAGACTCAAGAAGGGGATGCAGACCAGCTCCAAAGTGGAGGGGATAATGAAAGGTGCTAAAACTTCTCCAATGACTCCCCAATTCTGAGCTTTCTTGGCCTGTCCAGTAAATGCAGACTTTTTCTATATTTCCTCTGCAGCATTGAGGAAAACCTGCATCTTTAAATCTCTACCACCTCCACCTCTGTCCTGATGGCTGAAAGAATGGCTGCTTCCACTCTTGTCCAGGACAGCTTGACAAAATAGCTGCCCTCAGAGCTGGAACCCAGCAATTGGATTTCCCTAATTAAAAATTGTGATCTTTGATTGGCCATGCACACCCTTGTTCTTAGGGAAGAGGATTTTCAAGTCCCTTTCTCTTACCAACTGCTAGCCAGGGATTGGACCCTACAAAAGCCTGCTGTGAGTATGGGGGATGGGTGCCAGCAGCTGCTGCACAAGAGAGCAATTTGCAGTCTTTACAGTAATTCATCACCTTCTCCTCTCACTCTTCTCTGGATACTGTACAGAGTTCTGGTCTCTGGAGTTTCAAAATAGTTGTTTCAGACAGTTTCTGCCTGTTTAATAGTTGTTTTAATGAGTCCTGGAGCTCCCCATTCTTCCATCTTCCCTGGTAATCCCTTTCTGAATGATTTTGACATGATCTCAGTGTCTTTGATAGCACCTGTGTTTCCTTGGTAACTGCCTTGGATATGGTCTTTTCTCCAAGGGAAACTTGTTTTATTTTTTAGGTTCTGTATGTTTTCTGGAATTTTAGAAGAGGAGATGGGCCAAAACATTTTTTTTACTTTTTACCATTTAGCCCAAGATCTAAAATAGTTAGCCTCTACTCTTCTCCAACCTTTATCTTTCCTGTGCCCCTATTGTGCCTATGCTACTCAATTTGGATTTTACTTCCAGTAGGCTCTCTTCATTTCAGGGATTTGTCCTGGACAAAAGAAGTTTCATCTATCAGAACACAAAACACTCCCTACTGTGGTCCTGTGCATACTGGAAAACCCCTTCCCCATTTTAGATGTTGTTTTCAATATGGCTTGCTGAGCTTTGGTATTTTGGGTCTCTCTGAAACTCTTAAAGTCATGTTCCTTTCCTCTGTGACTTTACTCCCAGTTTTTCTTATATCTGTAAGAAGAGCAAAGTCAAATATCTGCTATATACATGGCAATATTCTGTGATTTATCATTGTCTTTAGCAGTATGGCTTTCGTAATTTACAAAATACGTCTTCTTCCATTTTTACAACAACTTTAGTGGCTCCAAATGTACACTCCATAAGTTTAAGAGATCAGCCATCAGTGTCATAAGGAGTTGGTATTTTGTATAGCTGGAATTGAACTCAGGCTTCTAATTTAAAGCCAAAAGCAAGTTATAACCCATAATACCTTACAGTTAAATCTTTGGTAAGTTGGATATAAGCTATTATAGTATTATATCAATCTCATTTAGTTTCCCAACACTGTAGATGCTTGGAGGAAATAGCCCATGACTGTTCTAAACCAGTAACATTCATTTTCTTAAATTATAGCTCCAAGAAACTCAAAAGAATTTCTGAGTGTCAGAGCAAGTCACTATGACTATTGAGAAGAGATGATGGACTAAAGCTCCCATCTCTCAATCTATAACCCTGTATACTCTAATTAAATAGATTATATTCCCTGAAGGAAACACATGGTAAATTCTCTGCTATTACATCTCACTCATTAAAATGTTGTTTTCTTAACTAAAAATGAATTTTCCTTAGGAAAGACTGTCTTTTTTGAATTTCAAAATACTCTTTCTGGCACATTTTACTCTCTGGCATAATATATTGAGAATACAATATTTGAAACTCCCTTGCTCATTCATGACTTTGTGGCAATACTGAAGTAAAAGAAAATGTGCTATTCCCAAGCATCCCCTGGCAGATGCTGGGTAAGATGTTTATTCAAACTTTCTTTAAAAAATCTTGGATTGTTATAGGATGTTTTCATCATTCTGGTGTTTTGTCTCTTAATCTCTGAATCTGTATTCCCAAATTGCAAACCATCAACCAGAACTTTCAAATGGAAGAAAATTAATTGTACATAAAATATAAAATGGGTCATATAACTTAATTTGATAAAATATTGGGTCATGTGTACATCAACAAACATGTTACACTGAGAGAAACCACACTGATGACTTAGCATTACTCCTAAAATATATTCCTGTATCTCTAATGATTGTAACTGTAGCAATCTGTTCCAAAAAGGAAATAGAAATTACACAGTAGGTTAAACGGGAGATTTAAAAGAAGGATTATTAGTTATAAGAAAAGAATAACTATAATATTAAAAGAAAACTCGATATAGTACCCAGACTGAGGAGTGTATGCAAGGCCTAGTTTGAAAGGGCTTCTGACCTAATTGAAGAAAATATGATGCATTTCGTATAGAGAGGCAGTAAATGAAACTGATTTCTGACAAACTAACTAAGGTAATTGTTGGGTCACACAAGCATCATGTGACTGGATGGTCAGGCCACAACAAGGGTGGCAAATTTATTAAAAAAGTTAATGGGGATCATTTTGTCCCAGTGATCCTTTTCTTATAAGATATACAAATTGTTTAATACAGTCTATAAATATTTCATATTCCAGATTATTTTCCACCATGTGCCAGTCATTTTCCCAAACTGAATGTTGTGTGGGTAATCAAATAATGAATCTATTAATGCTTAGTGATGATAAAGGCAAAATCAGATGAGATGCTATTGACACATATGTAAGAATTCAGATTTCATACATTCACTTTTTAATTTTTTATTAGGGAAGTTGTAGGTTTACTGAAAAACTATGCAGAAAATAGAATTCCCATTCACCTCTCTTCACACATCCAGTTTTCCCTATTATTCAAACTTTATATTAGTGTAGTAACTTTGTTACAATTGATGAAAGAATAATAATAGAATTTTATGAATAACTGTAGTCCATAGTTTACATTAGGGTGTAGTTTTTTCACGTATACCACCTTATGGTTAGCATGTTGCATTAGTTGGGTGTATTTGTTATTAATCATGAAAGAACATTTTTTAATTTTCCTATTAACTGTAGTCCCTCATATACAATAGGGTTCACTGTGTTGTACAGTCCTATGTTTTATCTTTTAACATTTCTTATAGTAACATAAAAGACCTAAAATTTCCCCTTTAAACCATATTCACATTGTGGTAGTTTGAGATTATTTTATGAATCCCCGAAAGAGAAAGATTATGTTTGTGAATTAATATAATCCTGTGGGTATGAGACACTTTCAACTGGACTCCATCATTAGGCAAGACTCAGGCTGAGTCTATGCCTTTTTGCTGTGTCTGATATAAACAGAGAAACAGAGAGAGACACACAGACACCAGAAAAAGAAGCCGTCATATTTTGATCTTGCCAGGTAAGAGAAAGATTTTGCCCATGGCTGCACTGCAAGGAGAGAAACCCCCGAGAGGGTCAAAGAGCTGAGGTCCAGGGAGAGTTAAGTCATTTGCCTGATAGCTTGCAGCTGAACTTGGGAAGAAAGTGGAGTTGCCGAAACTGAGAGAGAAAACCCAGTAAGATACAAGCCCTATGCAATGTTTGCCTACAGCTGCAGGAAGGCAGAGACCTAGGCAGAGATTGCCTACCATCTTGCTTCAACACATGGCAGCTGACTTTGGTGAGAAAGCACCTCTTATGGTGCCTTGAGTTGGATTTTTCATGGCTTTGAAACTGTAAGCTTTTACCCCAAATAAATCCCCTTTATAAAAGCCAACCAATTTCTGGCACTTTGCTTCAGCAGACATTTGGCAAACTAAAACACACATATATAATTCAGTGTTGTTAATTGCACTCAAAATGTGCTACCATCACCACCATCCATTTCCAAAACTTCACAATCACCCAAATAGAAATTCTGTGCAAATTAAGCATTAACTCTCCATTCCCTATGCAAATCTCTGGCCCTGGTAACCTATGTTCTAGATTCTAAATCTGAGTTTGCTTATTCTAATTATTTCCTATCAGTGAGATTATACAATATTTTCCTTTTGTGTCAGTAAGGTTCACCCCTGTTATCACATGAACCAGAACTTCATTCCTTTTTTAATGCTGAATAATACCCCTTTGTATGTATATACCACATTTTGTTTATACATTCATTGGATGGTGGACACTTAGGTTGCTTCCATCTTTTGGCAATTGTGAATAATGCTGCTATGAACATTGGTGTGCAAATATCTGTTTGAATCCTTGCTTTCAAATCTTTTGGATGTACACCTAGTAAAGGGACTGCTGGGTCATATGGTAATCTTATCTTCCCACAACAGCTGCACTTTTTTACATTCCCAGCAGCAATTAATTGGTAGTCCTATTCCTCCACATCTTCTCTAACACCAGTTATTATTTTTCTTTTTTTAGTAAAGTTCCATCTCATTATTTTTATTTAAAGCAGTTTTATTGAGATATATTCACCTACCATACAATCCATCAAATATGTACAATTAATGACTTTTAGTATAATCACAGAGTTGTACACTCATCACCACAATTTTAGAACATTTTCATTACTCTAAAAAGAAAAATCCCATACCCCTTAGCAATCATCTCTCAATCTCTCAATCCATCCCCAGTCCTACATAACCATTAATCTATCCCAGTCAGTGGGCATTACTTTGGAATTTATGCTCCCCAGTATAACAGAGTTAGACTCATTTATAGTTTCCCTACACATGGCTCTTCAATAGATTTCTTTATATTTATATTTTATATAAATGTAATCATACAATATGATGTAATTTGTCTCAGTTTCATTTACCTAGCATAGTGTTTTTCAATTATTATTTTTTACTTAGAGAAACTATAGGATTTCAGAAAAGTCATGTAAAATATAACATTTCCAAATAACCCCCTATTGTTGACACTTTGCATTAGTGTGGTACCTTTTTTACAGTTAATGAAAGAATATTTAAATGGTAATATTTATTTAGTCCATAGTTTACACTAGTTGTATTTTCCCCACATATCACCCTTTTATTAATACCTTGTAAAAGTGTCGTACATTTGTTATAACTCATGAAAAAGCATTGTATACTTGTACTATTAACCCTAGACCAGCATCCACTATAGGGTTCATGGTGTAATATAGTCACGTTTTATCGTATATCTTTCATTATAGCAACACACATGACTTAAAATTTCCCCTTTCAACTGCATTCACATATTTGGTTCAGCACTGTTAATTACACTCCAAATAATGTGCAAATATCACCACCATCCATTTCCAAACTTTTACAATCAACCTACATAGAAATTCTGTACAAACTAAAAATCAACTCCCTATTCTCTACCCCCAATTTATCCCCTGGTAGCCTATAGTTTAGAATCTAACTCTAGGAGTTTGCTTATTCTAATTATTACATGTCAGTGAGAGCATACAATATTTATCCTTTTTTATCTGGCTTATTTCACTCAGCAAAATGTTCTTAAGGTCCATCCATGCTGTGCATGCATCAGGACATCATTCATTTTTAGAACTGAATAATATTCAATCATTTATATATACCAAATTTTGCTTATCCATTCATTGGTTGATGGAAACTTGGGTTACTTCCATCTTTTGGCAATTGTAAACAATGCTGCTATGAACACTGTTGTGCAAATATCTGTTAGGTTTCCTGCTTTTGATTCTTATGGGTATATATGAAGTAGTGGGGTTGTCAAGTCATACGATAATTCTATACTCAGCTTCCTGAGGAACTGCCAAACTGTCTTCCACAGCCGCTGCACTATTATACATCCCACCAGCAATGAATAAGTGTTCCTATTTTTCCACATCCCTCCAACACTTTTTTATCATAACCATTCTTGTAGATGTGAGTTGATACCTCATTGTGGTTTTGATTTGCGTTTCCTTAATAGCTAGTGCTGTTAAGCAGTTTTTTCCGTGCTTTTTTGCCATTTGTATACCTTCTTTGGAGAAATGTCTACTCAAGTCTTTTTAAATTAATTTGTCTTTTATGATTGATATGTAGGATTTCTTTATATATTCTGGCTAAAAATCAGTCTTCTTACTATAAATGCAGCACCCAACCATTCTGTCTTTGGTTTTATAAAGTCACACCATTTTTTTTTTTGCCTCTCTTTTCCTTTAGTATAACTTTCTTTTCTGTATAGTTGATCCTTTGTGATGTATTAGAAGGATCCCTGTTTCATTTCTGTTTCTGTATAATTCATAAATGCTTTCTTTTTAGTTAGCTGGGGTTTGTATTACAAAACCTCTATCAACAACTTACTATTTTAATAGATAGCAATTTTGCTTCAATAGCATACATGCTCTCTGCTCTCATATCCCTGTTTCTCCTCTTTATGTTGCTTTTGTCTCAAATTACCACTTTATAGTTTATATATTCATTATCAGGTAATAGGCCTTTTTCATGTTAAATTCTATTCTGTCTCTTATAAACATTAAAGAGGAGAGTTGTATATTGAGGATATAGTACTATTTGGTTTTACATTTACCCTTTTAGTTACCTTCCTGATGATCTTCATTTTATCACACTACTCCAAGCCATTCTGTCTTGTCTTTTCCTCTCAACCTGCAGAACTCCTTTTAGTAATTTCTGTAGTGTAGGTCTTTTGTTGATGAATTCTTTGTTTCTGTTTATCTTTGAATATTTTAAACTCAACCTCATTTTAAAAGGACAGTTTTTCTGCATAAAAAGTTTTTGGCTGGCATTTTTTCCTCAATACCTTAAATATAAGATACTATTGCCTTGTAGCCTCCATGGCTTCTGATGAGAAATTGGCTCTTAATTTATTGAGGATCTCTTGCATGATGAATTTCTTTTATCTTATTGCTTTCAGAATTCTCTGTTTTTCTTTGGCATTTGACATTTGGATTAATATGTGTCTCAGACTAGGTCTATTAGGAATTATTCTGTTTGGAGTATGCTGTGATTATTGACATGTATATTTATGTCTTTCATAAATGTTGGGAAATTTTGAGCAATTATTTCCGCAACTTACTCTTTCTGCCCGTTTTTTCTTTCTCTTCTTTTCCTTGGACACCCGTGATTATGTTTGTATGTTCCATTCTGCCACTTAAATATCTAAAACATTGCTCAATTTTTATATTCTTCTTTCTATCTGTTTTTTTGACACTATGATTTATTTTAAGAGGTATTGGGAATTGATCCCAGGACCTCATACATGGGGAACAGGTGCTCAACCACTGAGCTACATCTGCTCCCCAATGAGAGTTGGGTTTTTTGGTTTGTTTTCAGGAGGTACCAAGGATAAAACCCAGGACCTCATAAATGGGAAGCAGGTCCTCAATCCACTTGAGCTACATTTGCTCCCCAATGACTCTATGATTTTGATTGTTCTGTCTTTTAGTTCATTGATTCTTTTTTCTGCCTGTTAAAATTTGGTGTTGTATGCCTCTAATGTATTTTTAATCTCCATTATTGTGCCTTTCAACCCATAATTTCTGTCATGTTTCTTTTTATACTTTCAAACACTTTATGCTAATAAAATGTCTCTTAATATCCTTTAGCTCTGTATCCATATGTCCCTTCATCTCCTTGAATTGCTTTAGGAGATTTGTTTGAATTTCTTTGATTAGTTGTTTCATACTCTTTGTCTTCTCTTAGCCATATCTTCCTGTTTCTTAGCATGTCTTGTAATTTTTGGTTGATATCTGGGCATCTCATTTTTTGATGTGTTAACTCTGAAGGTCAGTTTGTCCCTCTTGTCTAGGGTTTTATTGTTGATTGATTTTGTGTTAAAGCTCTTTTTGGTTTATGGTCCAACTTATTCTGGACCTTTAGAGTAGTCCATGTTTAAATCTTCAGATTTCCTCAGTTCTTCTTCATCTGATTCTTGCCCTGGATATTTTGACCAGTTTTTAAGATTGTAATTTTGAGCAACTATTTCCCCTCCAGGAGATAGATTCCTTTCTTCTGTTCCTTCTCAGGGAATCTTGACCTGTTCTGTATGTTTTTATGCAGAAATTTCTCCACATCTCCTATGATTTTTTAAAATTGTCTCACTCACTCAGCACTCCTTTAACTTACACTTTTCAGTTCTGAGACCCATCCTGTTTTACAGCAGTTGAGTCCCAACCCCTATTTTTTCTGTGAGTTTTTTTTTTTCCTGCCTCTAGTTTCTTTTCCTTTACAGTATCCGTCTTTGGGAATAAATACTGGTTCAATCCGGCAAGGTGAGGCAATCTAGAAATGTCCATTTTTTGTTTAGGTTGTACATGAAACAGAGACTAGATTGAGTGTTTGTACCTCTTATCAACAGTTGTGCCATGGACTCTCTCTCTCTCTCTCTCTCTCTCTCTCTTATTCTGTCTCTCTTAACCCTAGAGGCTCTTTCATATGTGGCATTGTCAGTCCTTTGTGTTGCACCAGGGGGTGTCTCTGTGGACTTGGGTCCATGTGCCTGGATATAGGTAGGATTCTAAGTTGCTGCCGTGAGTGGTTCTATAGTCTGCATCTTCTGCAGGAGAGACCTATGCTGTCCTGCCTCTGTAAAAATACCAAGCTGCATGGGGACCAAGTGAGGGGAAGGGGTCAAGACTGGTAAGTCTGGGAGGGAAATCTCCTACCTAATCTTGGAGATTATTTTTCTTTTTCTCTGATTTAGCATTTGTCTAGTCCTTCTCCAATCTCTATTGTCCTCCAGAGTTTCAAGCAAGCAGGATTTGCCCTTTTATTACTTGATTCTGAGGGGAGACTTTTCCAGGTCATGTTCTTTTTTACCATGTCAATGATGCCACTCTATTTTTTGCTAAGACAGTGTCTGCTCCAATAATTCTTGATTTTCCTTCCTTTTATTGTGTAGTGACTCTCATACAGCAATCAGCTTTGTTTTGGACCTGGTCCTGGTCACTGTGGGGTCCCTGCTGCTGGCAATGGCTATGGTGACTTAGGCTGCAGCTGCAACTTGGTGCAGCCCTGCTGTAAGTGACTTGACATCTCTGCTTTTATTACTCTTGGTGGACTGGCAGTGTGTGCTCCCTACTCGTGCTCCCCATATTGTAGTACATTTCCTTTTAGATTATTTTAAGTATAAGAATATAATAGTAATTAAGAATCAGACTCTTCATGTGAATTTCTTAAATTTCCACTCAGTAACTGTGTGGTTTAGGGCAAGTTAATTAAGTGTGTTAGCAGAGTATGTCTCTATTATATCACAAGACATACTAACATCTTATTTGTTATTGATATG
>JAQZBX010041273.1:0-22403 GCA_029593785.1 Cabassous unicinctus
GGAGCTTATGTGAAAAGATCACCTCTTTCATCTCCACTTCCTGCTCCTGTCTCACTCCATTCTCTGGGGCAGGTGCATCCATATAAATGACTTGCTTTCTGGTCTGACCTCCTTTGATGAGAACTTGAGGCTCAAAGTTGGAGGTGCCCAAGCCATCAGAAGAATAGAAGGCCACGCTGTACTTTAGTTTCCCACCATAGACCAGGAGCTATTCAAAAAATAAATGATTCGTTATTTCTCTGACATAGCATTGGTTTGCAAACACTTTTTCACAAGCCTGCTGCCATTGGAAAGGAATCTGGTTTAAATATTGCAATTTAAAAAAATACATCGCCGGGGCGAAATATGCTGTCCAGGATTTCCTTTCTTCTAGGTCTGCAATTATAGATTATTAGGCCACTCAAGCTAAAATTCTTGATACCAACAAGCCTAAGCTCCCAAAATAACAAATCAATGAGGTAATGATTCTAATTATTTTCAAGCCCTTTTGGATTAAAAAATATCTATATTTATTGGAGCATTGGATATCTATTTGTAAATTTGAAAGATCAGGGTGAATTCATACCCAGATTCTGACGCTTCTATAAGCAAAAATGCAAGCAATGTTTTTCAAGATTATTTTGTAAGAGGTACCTCCCACCCCCCAAAAAAAAGTGAGTGAAAATTTCTTGAACAGGGACCTCCCAGGCCACAGGACCTAAACTTTTATTGAGCTTATATTAGCAAATACAATAAATAAATAACTTTCCAAATTAATGAAAATTTTTAAACAATCATACATCTGAGGTGTTTTTTTTTTAACAAGAATTAAACATCTCCATCCACACATAGAAGAGGAGTTAATAACCACTTCAACTAATGATAGGCCAGCACAGTCTATTCTGATTTTAAATGACACTTGTGCCCCCAAGGGTGTGAGCCCTGGTTCCAGGCTGGGCCTCACCTGGTCTCCCTGGAACTGGTCTGGCAGCCGCCAGTAAAAGGGCTCTGTGTGGACATGATGCCTCACTGCCCTGGCGTTCAGTAAGATATCGGGGGCCTGGTGAGATACCCCCACCGTCGTGCCCCACACGTCACTCTGAGAAACCACACGCAGGAGAGGTCTGCCTGAGGCCAGCGTTACCTAGTATCCGAGGCAAAGGAAATGTGCTTTTGAACATCAACTGACCACACATGACTTTTCAGATTCCATCATCATTTCACAGATGAAACAGTTTCATTATTAAAATAGGAATGATATGGTAGAAGATGGACTGTGGTTAACAGAAAAATATGAGAACATTCTCTTACGAATGATAAATATATAATGCTCATACAGGGTATTAATAATTGGGTGGGTCAGGAGAAAATATACCAAATGTAAGATATGGGCTATAGTTAGTAGTAACGTTTTGATGATGCTCTTTCTTAGTTTGTTAACAAATGTTTCACAACAATGCAAGGTGTTGGTGGCGGGGTGATGTGTGGGAGCCCTGTGTGATGATATGCATTTTGTTTAGTAAGTTCACAAATTTTACTGCCCACTTATTGTTTATGTATGTTCAGGTATGAATGATATACTTCAATAAATTTTTAAAATAAAAAAATAGGAACGATAAAGCCTTTTCCTTTACATATAAGCATCTGGATTAAAAGGAACTGAAAAATGCTTTAAACTACTGCATGATGGGTCAGGCAATTGCTACATCGAGTCCATCTGCAACTATACGAAGGAGAAAGCTAAGATATTGCAGTTTTATCTTCTCTCCAATTAAAGCAGTTTGCTGCATTAGCTAAGGAGCAACATGGGACGCCTTTAGTTTGAACTCCACTTGTTTCGCCTGACTGCAGAAACAGAGCTCTGATTCATCCATCCTTCCCCAAACTAGCCTGCTAGAATTACCGATGCCATAAGAGCAGGGTTTGGTGAAAATACTTGGATGTTTCCCCTACCCCCCACTCAATTCCCAAGGGGCTCGGGTGGTTAAAAGTAGAGCATTTCAACGGCATGCATCACTTACGGGCATCCTCACAAACCCCTTCAACTCTGAACAGAACTCTGTCAGCCCGAAACAGAAACACGCAGTACATCCCAAAGCGTTCTTGGCATGCACCGCGTAGGTGCCAGCTTTACACTCACTGCACCGGAGGCCAAACACATTTTCCTAAAGGGGGAAAAATAATTTACTCACTTTTACCTGAAAATAAGAGTCGTGATTTCTGAACAAACAGAAACGAGATCAAGTGCAGAAATATTTTTGGCTCAACAAACATCATTGAACTAGCTATTTCCTTAAGCATTCCCTATCTTCTCTGAGCATTAGTTTTCTCAAAGGCTCAATCAATGATCCCCAAATATAGCCGAAAATCTGATCCATCTTGGAAGCTTCTTGAACATGCAGATTCCCTGGTCCAAACTCAGACCTGTTGGATGATCCTCTCCTAGGGTGAGGCCCAGGAAGCCTCCCTAAAGTTCCCAGGTGATACTGATGACCAGTGAGTCTGGAAAATCACCAGTTACACGGCTATTAAGTCAGGTCCCTTCCTATTCTGATTGCTTGAAATGAGAATGATTGTCATAGATGTGGTAAACCAAAATGACACTGAAATCTCATCTTTCTGGGAAAATAATAAACATTAATTTCCTTCAGTCTGTCCAGTACATACAAGAGAAAAATGACTGAACAGCAACAAAATCACAAATCCTCTTGAAGCCACGTGCTACCTGTTTAACCTGTATCTTCAAGACAGTTTGGCTACTCAGCCCACTGGAAGACAGGATAGAGAACTCGGCGTGGTTTTCAAATCAGTTCCATCATCTGACACTTGTAACAATAAAAATTCTATTTAAAGAAGAGCATAGACAGAATTTAAACTCAGCCATAGAAAGTAGTGTGAACTCATTTAGCAAGGGGCCACTAAACGAAGAGTCCATTTAAAGAGTTGAAAGCAAAGAAATCATGATGGCGAATGGGAGACATGAAGAAAAAGGAGTGTCGAGAGCAAATACCTTGCAAGAACAGGCACCTGTCTCCTCTTCACAGCTGCAAAGGCCCCGTACTGGGTCACAAGTGTCCCCCAACGTCCCTCTCAGGTCGCAGTCACAGGAAGAACAGTTTGGAAAGCCTCTGTGACCCATGGAGCACTGAGCACAGTTTGGCCCACCAAATTCAGACTTACATGGGCAGTGGCCAGTTAGCACATCGCACTGACGACTGGTCGACCCTACACTGCTGCAACTGCAGGCCTAAAGGAAAAAAGTAACACTAAATAAATAAAAGGCAGCTTTTACGTCTTCATAATGTGAGGAAATGACACAAAAGAACCAATTTCACTCCTTCCCTCCACCCACTGATGCTTTATGGATTCACTTTGCCATGTGCCAAGGGCCTTTGTGCATCTTTCTGACATTACGCATTGGGCCAAAACTGAAATTAAGTTGCTCAAGAGTACCAAACAGTCCAGAACAATTATTTTAGAAGTCAAATAATTTTTCTTTGGTTTCAAAACACAAAACAGATACATTTAAGTGTCACTGAAGAAAATTACATAGAAAACTAGAGCCCTCAAAGATTGACCATAACCCCACAAAGAAACAATTTATGCTTTTCTTCTGGATGATTATGTACATTGCAGAACATATTCAAAGGACACGAAAATAATATTTTTATCTTCTAACCATCAGTTCCATAGATAGGTTCTTGAAGAAAACCTAGAATCATGTATTTTAAAGGTGCCACTTCTTCCATTCTCATTCTCAGAGTCGGCACTGAGTTGTAGATACAAACCACCAAGCTCTTAAACAGAATCAAATCAAGCAAACAGATGAAAGACCAGGGATGAAACCTGCTAGAGCAAAATAATTCTCAGGTAAGAAAATGCACAGGAGACAGAGACTACCTTGCAGCCAAGCTCCAAATCGTGGCCCCAGTAGCCATCCTCGCATTCTTCACAGCTAAGCCCCCGCGTATGAGGAGGGCAGATGCATTCTCCAGATTCTGGGTCGCAAGTGTTCTGAGTATGACGACAGTCACAAGCTGGAATCAAGACAAATGGTTTTGTGACTCATCGGGATGATCAATGAAACTGAAAGAGAAAAAAGCTGGTGTTTCAAGTCATCTCCCTGTTATTAATAATCTAAACCATTACTTTCTTTCCTAAGAGAGACCTTACAATTCCCAAGACACCTCGTGTCTGGTGGGAGGTCATTGCTCCTCCATGCCAGGAGATGATGCTGGAAGAGAGGGCATGGGGAACAAGCAGGAGAAATAGAAAAATTTGGAAAAGATCTCAACAGGTGGAAAGGACATTGGGAGATAATAATTATTGACCATTTATTGTGTGCCAAATGCTGCATGAAAGAATTGAAGTACAACCCTCACAATAAATCCTTGATGTAGATTATGATTATCGTATAATACCATTTCCATTTTAAAATGAGGAAATTAAAGCTAAGTTCCCACATTTAGGGGGTAGACCTCCCATACCCTAAAGCTTATGTGCTTATACTCGGGTTAGGGATCAGAAGCTGGAAAAAAATGTATAAAATTCTACATTTAAAGAAGAGAACCAGTAGAAGAACTTAACCTAATTTTGCTGGATGTCAACAGAGGTCTCCCAAAGAAAAGAGGGGAACTATTATAAATTCTAATAAAGGCACTAAGAGCTTACGTGTACAACCACCGTCCTGGTAGGCGTAGAAGCCATGCGCACACCTGTCACACCTTCTCCCAACCACTCCTGGGACACAGCGACACTGGCCTTCTCCAGAACAATCATCTGACATGGAGCCCATGGTGCTACAGTTGCAGGGCAGGCAGCCAGATCCCATTTCCAGCCCATAATAGCCATGCTGTTTCATGGGGGGCAGAGGGGGGGAGAATCACAGACGTCCAAAAACACGTTAACGCATGATTAACTCAAAACAGAATGTTCTCCAAACGAAACATAAGAAATGTCATAGAATCATAACGTGCTAAAGCCCAATTCCACTCCTCCATAAAGAAAATAAATACTCTCGAACCACTCTCATTGGCCATGTTCAGGTAGTTTCTGACCAAGTCAGTTCAACGTGAACCAAAGTTAGGCATCCCTTAAAAATGTCATTGACAAATACTTTAGTTGTACTCAATGACCAGGAAGTTTCTTACCAGGCACTGGTCACACTTCTGCCCGGTCACATGTGCTTTGCAATCACAGAGTCCCGTGTCGAGGTGGCAAATGAGAGAAAGGGAACCTTTCTTGTGGCACTCGCAGGCTAACATACAGAAGAAAGACAAATTAGTATTCATTTCGGGACATGGTCATTGTAAGATTCTTTAATCTCCAAAGAAAAAATATTTATGTTTTAAATAATAAAACTTTAAAAAATTGCTTTGTAGTAACTTAAAATATAGTAGTTTTCTGAAGAGTAAGCCAAAATAGCATTGGTAGAAGGAACCCCATTATAGAGAATAACTTACTGGAGCTACTAAAGATAAATAATTAGCAAACTAATTTGACCAATTTCATGAATTCCTTGAAATTTATAAAATGAACTACTGGAGTATAGCAACAAATCTTCGTAAGAGAAAACATCAAATGGCAATTTAACCGTTCACTCTCATTCCAATCATGGATAAATTTAACATTTTTACAGCTTGGCGATAACATAATCTGGGTAATATATATATCAATATTATATTTCTTGATTTAACGAAATGTATTTCCCAGTTCTACATCATGAATCTTTGTATTTCTAATACATTTACCTTCAGGTCAGCTGTTTGCATTTTATCTGCATTTCCAACATTGATATTTAAAGCTACAAAGCCCTCCTGCTTTTCAAAAAGATCCAAACAACATTTCATCACTATTCAGAACACGACTATCATTATGCTCGTTAGTTAAAATATTTAATGTGTTCACTGCAAAATATCCCAGGTGCATACACTTTATGAAGGCTTGGACTCTGAACATGTTCCACATCAGTTGCATGGTATAACAATATAAGAACAGAAAAGAGTAATGAGTCCAGTTACATCTATTGTTCTTTAAGGAGAGAATTTACATTAAGAAGAGTAAACAAGAAAAGTAAAGTAAAGAAAAAACTTCCAAATGACTGAAGCATAGAAGTTTGGAAGGCAGTAACAGGGCACCCATGGGTGGACAGGTGGTAGAATTTGGAAACTGGAAGGTCCATGGTCAGAAGAAGGTGCCGGAATCCTGAATCCTTCACTGACCATGGCCAAGTTTGGCAAGTCACTGGACCTCTGTCTCAGCTTCTGTTTCCTCAGGTGGAAGTGGATTATGCTAGCAACCCCTGTGGGAGGCCAGGAATGCCCCAGACCCCACGCCCTGCTGGCCCTCGGGGCCCTTGATCCACCTGTTCCTGCAGCTTATCTTTGCTCTCTCTACTGACTCCTCAGCTTACAACCATTCTCAACTCTCTGCCATCACAAATAAGACACACACATGCACATGTATGCACACACACATGTACACATGCACATGCACATACACTTGCTCACACGTGCATGCGCATAAGTCGCATGCACACACATGCAGGCACACATACACACAGGTGTGCACACATGCATGTATTCACACATGTGCATAAACACATACGAACACATGCATGCACACATGCAGATGCACATACATGTATGCAAATCACACACGTGTGCATGAACACACATGTATGCATGTGTGCACATGTACACAAGCACACACAGGCACACTCATGCGACCTTAATTCTACACACAGGATGCCACCTCTCCCTACACTCCCTGCCTGCTCTCCCTCGTCCTCACTTCCCTTTGGCACAACCATACAATCCAACATTTGCCTTGTGCCCTCCTGCCCCCCTTGCTGCCCAAACTGCTCTTCCCAACCGCTGCAGTTACATCCTAGTTGCCATATTTGTGAGCGTATTTCCTGCCCTCATCTTACTGCACGTCTCCCTTCTGAACTTCGGTCGCTGAGGTTTTCCTGACATCTGCACTTCTGGATTTCTTGCTCTTTCTCATGTAGCCTCCTTTGTCTCACTGAAACCTTCTTTTCCTCTGGGGAATATGCAAAGCTCAATACTAAGTATGATAATCACAAGATACTGATGCTGATAAGTAAGATTTATTGTATGATGTGCCTGTCAGTGTTGGCCTGTGATGTGGCAGTCCCTGTTTCATTTCATCTTCAGAACAAACTTAGGAGGGAGGTACTACAATTTTTAGATGTGAAATCGAAAGCTTAGAAAGATGAAGTTCCTGGAGTTAGGTCACACAGCTTTTAGAACAATTATCCTTCTATAGTAATACTTATAGTAAGTATCAATCAAATATTATTATTTTATTACTAATATTATTATATATTATAATAAATATTATTGCTATATTTATATATAAATAATATATTATATTACATTATTATTATATTATTATATTATTGTTTCATTATTAATAAATAATAAATGTTTATTACTTATTATTGCCTCTGTACCTCACATACCTTTCCACCACTCGCCAGCCTGCCTGGGTATCTCCCACCCATCCTCAACTCTGAGATCAAGTGTACCTTCCTCTGAGGGCAGCCTGGGGCTGTGCTGGCAGATGTAACTGCCCCTCTGTCTGTGCTCCCAGGATGCTTCCCACCCCACGGAAAGTCCCTCATGAACCTAAAACAGTTCTGCCCAAGGCGGCAGCCAGGGCCCACACATGTGTACTGGGCACTTGAAATGTGGCTAATGCAATGGAGGAACTGAATTTCCAGTTGCTTTTAACTTCAATCTAAATACGGAGGCAGTTTTATCAATTAAACATTAAGGGAAAATAAATTTTCAATACATGATGCAAACCTTCAAGTATGTTTGAACACCTTGGGTATGGAAATCCACTTTTTCAACTGTAAATTTTATACAATCTAAATACAGATCAAGTATTTCTGATGAAAATTCAGCCTCCTAATGGAGAAGGGCTATAAAATATATACTGAATATTGAAGACTCAGTATGAAAAAAAAGTCAAATAGTTCAATGATATTTTTAAAACTTGATTACATGAGAAAATGGTAATGTTTTGATATATCAGGTTAAATAAAATATATTGTTAAAATAAATTTATCCTGCTTCCTTTTTGCTTCTAATATGGCTAGCAGAATAGCAGAAAACTTAAAATGGTATGTGTGGCTTGCATTTTATTTTAATTAGATGAAACAGGTCTAGAAAAAAATATAAAAAAACTATTACTGGAGTGGGTATAGCTCAGTGGTTGAGCACATGTACGAGGTCCCAGGTTTAATCTCTAGTACCTCCTAAAAAAAAAAGACACCTATTACTGTTATTACTAGTAATTATAAAAGCTAACACTCAATGATGTCTAGAAATCTAAGTTAATTATCCCACTGAATTCTCAGAAAGGCTAAAAGATACAGGTATAATTATGTCCATTTTATGGCTCAGAGAGGTTACTAACCAGCTGGGCAGTGACCAACCCTGCCATCAAATCCATGTTAGCCCAACTCCAACGCCTGGGATCCGCATATGCACTTTTCCTACTATACTAATGTGTATAGCTCCCCTATAGACTTGGACTAAAGTATTTAGTACAGTGCCTTGGAAATAATAGTCATTTAATAAATGATGAGTGGATGGAGGAAGGAATCCTCAAGGTTTATAGTAAAGGGTAAAGGAAATAACATGGGATTGAGAAATCACTCTGTAAACTTTGAAACGCTATACAAATATTAGTTATCCTATTAGAACCAATCAAGGCATTCCAGCTGCTGAACATCAGGCTGATAGTCCCAACTCCATAAAAACCGTTTCGATCTCTTCTATAGTTCTATGAAAATGATTTTTTTCCTGTGTTGCTAGCGCCCTCTTGTGTCTGCACGTTGTAATATCACAGTAGGACTTCATGTATAGAACTTTATCCAAAAAAAAAGATAATTGCCATTTTTATTCTTTTTCAAGAACTGGGCAAAACTCTAAGAGCTGTAGCAGCCCTAAGGTTATCGGCGTGCCATCTCGGGTATATGACATTCTGCTTTCCATAAGGTCATGGGAGTGGCAGGACAGGCACAGCCCACTCAGAGCTTTGCCCATGTGGAGCTTTACCCAATTTCTCCATTTCCCCACCTACATGATGAAATCCCATCTGCCTCATAAAATCACTTAGCACCTCTCTCTCAACCCTGACCTGCTTTGAGCATCACCATCCAGTCATCTCCGGTCATGTGGAGCAGTGCTACATCTTGGGAAATAGCACTTTCTCCTAAAATGCAAGGTTGCATATTTTCTAGGCCATTTTTTCTCCATTTACAGTTACAGATGAAGCTAAGGTAAGGTGGGGAGGGGCAGTCTGCCCTGGGCTCTATACTAGATCAGTTAGAAACCCAGCGCCAACACAAGGAACCACTCATGACAAAGGGACCTCGTGGGCTGAGCCCATTTTGACACCTGCAGGGAGATGGAGAAGACCTCACGGGGCGCCCCCTGGCCGCCTCCACCTGGCCCCGTGCACTCACCGCGGCAGTTCCTGGCCACCAGGGCGTCGCCGTAGAAGCCCTCAGCGCACCTCTCGCAGTGGGCGCCGCCGGTGTTCCCCAGGCACTTCAGGCACTCCCCGCTGACCGGGTCGCAGAGACCGGTGTCCTGGGGGTCTACGTTGCCGCTGCAGTTACATGGGACGCAGGACTCCCCAGGAACCGTGGGGTTCCCGTAGTAACCGTCTGCGCACCTGCACAAGGGATTGGAAGCGAGATCCAGATCAACGCAGCGAAAATAGGGTGGATACATCAGACTATTTTTATTTTACTCTTTTTTAATACATAAAAAAAAAAACTTTTTAAAAAGATACTTTAGATTACATAAATGTTACATAAAAAATATAGAGGATTTCCATAAGCCCCACTCCCTCCCCCTCCCACACTTTCCCACATTAACAACATCCCTCATTAGTGTGGTGCATTTGTTAAATTGATGAACCCCTACTGAAGCATTGCTACTGACCATGAACTATAGCTTACGTTATAATTTACACTGTCCTGCACAATTTTGTAAAATATGACAAAATATATAGTGGCCCGTATCCATCATTGCAACGACATCAGACTATTTTACTGACATTTCCTGGCAAAGGAATGCAACTCCAAGCTCAGGCATTCACAGACTCCCTTAGCCCATGGTGCAGAAAAGGCAGAGCATCTGCAATGCAAGTGGACGTGCCTGCGTGTGCCGGGCCCTAGGGGGGTCACAGGGTGCTCTTGCTGACCCCAGCGGGAGCTCAGCCCTCAGACTTACACGTGCAGAAGAGCTAAGCTGGCTTCCAGGCACCAAAAGACTCTCAAATCACCCTGCCCATCCCAGATGGAATTATCCAGAGTGATGCAACACCTAAACGTGTGAAGCCGGGCTAATGCCAAAGTCTCAGCATTTCATATCATTCTTGGGGAAAACTCAGATGATCAAGGAGATAGAAGACAGTTCTCTAAAAAGTCCCAGGAAGTCCGAAAACTAAATTTTTTAACGGGCCTAAGGTCTTTCTCCACGATTATATGAAATAAACATTACACTCCAAAAACACCCTCTGCTACACCTTAAAAATAAATTAGCATATATTTGGCTGGCTCATTTGAATGGCTTTCTTGTGCTTTTGTAGAATTTCATCTCGGTTTTCAATTGTCCAATTTCTATAACTTTAAATAATAAAAGCAAGGAAGCATTGCCAATGTAATACATAAATGTATAAGTTATATTTAAATAAAGAAAACATCAAGGCATCTTCTCAAAGCAGCAGAGTCAAATGGAGTACCTCTCGCACCATGTCCCCGCGTAGCCCGTTGCGCACTGGTCACAGATCACGTCGTCCTCGTCCAAGTGGCAGATGGGGCTGAAACTGTCAAGACATTAGAAATGGACATCACTGAGCTCTCCTGTCCAGCGCGACCCTGCCCGCCCTCAGTGGAGTGCTCTGTTCCCTGCGGGGACAACCCCACCCATCCCCAAAGCCCAGCTCGGCCATCCCTTCTTCCACCAGGCCCGCTCTGATGCTCCGGTCAAGATGAGCTCTTTCCCAGGGCACCCCTGGCACTTGGTGCAATAGGCTAGCCCTCCCACCTCGAAACCTTGCCCCACACTGGCTCAAGCATGAGCTCACTTAGGCACAAATCTGGTCCAAAGTCGCCTTCACTGCAGTTCTCCACATTCCAAAATGTGGCGGACCCAGGTAATTTTCAAATAGTTGAGATTACTGTGGGGTTTTGTCAAGAATAGACCTGGTTGCATCTATTTTTAAACACTGGGGTTTCAAATAAAAATTCCCATTGGGGAGAATAAGACGTTAACATCAGGGTGGTATTTGGGCAAAAATACAACCAAAGCAAACTCAGACAAAAAAACAAAAAAACAACAAAGAAAAACCCTGAATAACAACAAAAATCCCATTGGGGAGAATTCTCTGGGAGTGGGTAGAGGAAGAGTTTGAAAGGATAAACAAAATGAGAGAGAAAGAGGTGTTTAAACCATGGACCTTCAGCAAGCAAGACACAGTCTTTTGTGCTGCCATGCCTTGGCACACTCAGTTTTTTTCTGCCTAAAATGCCCTCCTATGCTTTCCCATCACATTCCTTCTCGTCCTTTAAGTCTGAGATCAAGCGCTTCCTCAGAGAATCATCCCTGGTTTGCCAGGTCGATTCAGGCACTGCTTTCCCTCCGCTCCCACAAGTGCTGACCACACGGTGAACTCCTAGGGGGCAGCGGCCATGTGCAAACAGTTCTGTACTCAGAGCCCTACCTGGTATACAGCAGGCACTCAATAAACATGTGTGGAATCAATGAATGAATCCGGCCCACTCTCCTTTACCCTCAGACTTCCTTGCTTTGGAAATTAGATAAAAAACTCCTTAAACACAGGAACAGGATTTTATATATCTCTGCACCTCCTGGCCCAGTGGTAGGCACACGATTTATAATTTGTCAACTGATGACCAACATTAGACCAAGAGGAAAAAAAAATTCCATATGTCTTTGCTATTGTGTAACTTTTCTTGCAGATTTTACTATACTAAACTTAAAAAAAAAAAAAAAAAAAAGATAATCCATCCCTTTATCTTTAATTCTTATTAATTACCACTGGGCAAAATCCATACTCTTATTATACACAAAAGCTTGCTAGATACAGTCAATTCTCATTATTCTTAGTAGTTATGTTGCTGTGAACCCTAATTAGTGAAAACTGGACCACTGCTCCTGGGGAAATTCAGGGTGAGGTAAACTTGCAAGCCCCTGGTCACAACATTTTCATTTTCATCAATTTGATCAATACAGGACCTTGTTTTGAATGTGTTTCTGTTTAGAGACACCTTGCTTAATATATATTATTGATTCATTAATGTTGAACTCCCAGCTAACATTCTAACTCACACCTAACAAAGCTTATCTAACACCGTAAGACACATCACAATCTTCTTGCACTTAGGAACACTAGACGGCACTTCGACACTACTCTTGGGGGCCATTTTAAACTATGAAATCACCCAAAAGCACAAAAATGTGAGAAACGTGGCACTACCTATATTATGGAAAGGACACTCATTTCCAGTGTGAAAGCTGAAAAAAGAAGGCAACACGTCACCTTGTTCAACAACAGCCAAGAATGTGGACAGAGGACAACTCAAAATTTTGACCACTCTGCATGTGTCCGCAAGTGACTGTGAGAGCCTGCAAATATTGATTTGAGGGTTACACACAAATTTTAGTGAGTAGGAGAATTTGCAAGTATGGAATCCACGAATAATGAAGATGGACTGTACCAGTACACATCTCAAATGGAAATATTGAAAAACAAAAAGCTTTGTTATTTCACAGCTAGAAAGGGTGTTTCCCATTAGGGGTACTCTGAGCACGCGAGGCAGGGGTACTGGGGGAAGCTGCGAGCTTACTTGTTAGAAACTGTGGAGAGGGGGCAGGCACAGGGCTGGCAGTCTTCGGGCGTCCCTCTGGAAGGCATCCCGTAGAAGCCAGGCAGGCAGTGCTCACAGTGCTCTCCAAACGTGTTGTGCTTGCAGTTCTAGAACAGAATGGAAGGAAGACACAGCTTAGGCTCCTTCAAAGAATTCTCAGACACATCTACAAGCAAATTGAAGTCCACATGAAAAAAAATGCTAAAAACAAGTCAAGAAATTCTCAGTTCCACGAGGAAGGGTTACCTATTTTCAAATTAACTAATGCAAAAAATTAATTCGGGTATAAGGGGAACAGAAAAGCTTTCACTTTTTGTAGGAAAGAACTAGGAAACAAAATATATCCAACAACTGCTTTCAGACCCTGGACAACAGAGAATATAGCTCTTTGACTCCTGAAAAAAGGGAAACCAATGAGGCAAGTCATCCCATCACCTGGCTTTCTGCTTGGAGACACGTGCCTGACTGCATATAAGCAGGGGACCTCAGCAGAACAGGCAGGTCTTGCTGACTTAAAGAGACTGAGAACAGAGTTTGGGGAGGCTGAAGCTGCTGGAATTTGGGGTGGAGTGTTGGAGCTATGTGAAAAAGAACCCCAGAAATTCACCTAGGGGCCCCCTTTAATTTCCTACTAAATACTAAGCTGGTTGTGTATAGAGCTAAACTCCATGAGGCCAGGCAAAGAAATACTTGTAAGCCATGACCTGAAAAGTTCAACTTTCACATAGGGCTGAGAGACATTCAAATTCTGACCAGCCAGTATGGAGACATCCTGTTAAATACCCAGAGAATTCAGTAAGGATCCCAGAAGGAAAATGCCTTAGTAGTAGGACTAAATCTGCCACAGCGTAAAGGCTATATTAGACCTACTCTGAGAAAGCTTAAAACAAATCTTGAAACAATCAAGCTGACCTGCAGTAATTTAACTGCTTGCCAAACAAACATCCATGTTCCTTAAAGGAAAGCAGTTCTTTAAAGGAAAGCAACAAAATCCAGAAACTCAACAAGGTAACAACCACAATAACCATCATGCAGTCAAAAGCTACTGGATATATTCCCACTGGCCAAATCTGGGAAACATTTGTAATCCATCAGTCCAGACAGATAATAAATAGGTAAACAAATAGACACATGGGGACAAGGGCAGTTTCCTGTTTATAGCAAAATGATGAACGTCAACTGATAAGCATGGGGAAAATGCTGGAGTTGAAGGATCATCCTTTGGCAAACATCAGATTAAGTATTTGTTCATGCAAGAATAATCAATTATTGCTAAATCTAAAGGAATTTCAATGAGGAATAGGATATTTGAATGGTTCTGAAGTATCTCCCTCAGCCTGCATATGCATTAGGATTCTCCAGAGAAAGAGAACCAATAGTCTATATATGTATGAAAATATTATGAGATTTATTATAAGGATTGACTCATGCATCCATGGAGAATGGCGAGTTTGAATTCCACAGGGCCAGCTTCAAGTTGGGAACAATGATGAAGGTTTTAATGAATTCCCTAGGACAAGCTGGATGGCTGATGTAGAGAAGGAAATTTTCTCTTCTGACTGCTGAAATCATCAGTTTTACTTTTAATGCCTTCAACTGATGGGATGAGATGTCTCTCATTGTTGAAGGTAATCTCCTTTGTTGACTGTAGATGTCATCAGCCATAGGTGAAATCAACTGACTGATGATTTAAATCCACTAAATGTCCTCACAATAACAATCAGGCCAGTGCTTGCTTGAGCAAACAACCGGACACCAAAACCTAGCCAAGCTGACATACGAAATTAACTGTCACAGCATATTAATTGTAAAGGAACAAAAGTAATAACTACATACTTGGAGAAAGTGGCCAAAACCTTGACTGGGTAACTGAATTAAAATTACAGTGAGGACAGGTGGATATTGTGTTCTTCCAGATGTGGTGCTCTGAAGAGGACACAATAGCACTAACAAAGAGTTTTGACCTGAAATGTATAACCTGAATCTCTCCATGAGGAAAAAGCAAAAACAAAACAAAAACAAAACAAAAAACCCATGGAGGAGCATTCCATACTTTTAAAAAAATTATTGAATTTTTCAAGATGTCAATGTCATAGCAGATAAAGACAGGCTGTAGAAATATTTCAGATTAAGGGAGACTAAAAAGACATGACAATATAATACAATGCCTGATCCTAGATGGAAACCTGTCCTGAAGGAAACAAAGAAGTAAAAAGGACATAATTTGGCCACTTGACAAAACCGGACAATGGAACGTAGATCAGAAAAAAAAGTAGAGTGTTAATGTTAAATTCACTGAAGTTGAAGCTGTACTGTGATTATATTGAGAACATCCTTATTCTCAGGACATACAGACTGAAGCATTTAAGGATAAAGGGTCATAGTGCATACAACTTATTCTCAAGTAGTTCAGAAAAATTATTATGATTAGATAGATGAGAATAAAACAGCAAATGGGGAAAATTTTAACAATTGGTGACTATGGAGAAATGATGGGTGTTCCAAGTCCCATTAGTCTTACGACTTTGGGGTAAGTTAAAATTATTTCCTAATAAACAGTTTTGAAAATGGGGTATAAAAACTACTAGACATGAGAAGAAGCAAAAAAAAATTATGATCCATAACCATGAAAAAAATAATCCACTAGAAACATACCCAGAAATCTCAGAGATGATGGAATTAGCAAAGATTTAAAAAAAAAAAAAAAAGGCTATTATAAACATGCTCAAGGATTTAAAGGAAAGCATGAACACAATGAGAGAAATGCAAGATGGAAAATAGAACCAAATGGAACTTCTTGCTAAAAATACAGTATACAAAATAAAATAATGAATGTATGAGCATAACATCAGAAGCAAAGACCAGTAGATTTGAAGACAGAGCAATAGATACTCAAATTTGAGGAGAAAAATGATCTAATATAGCATCCTCAGTAATTTAGATCATGGTATAACATATGTGCAATTGGAGTGCCAGTAGGAGAGGAGAAATATCAAGTATTTTCAAAATTTGACAAATCCTAGAATCTCAACAAACCCCAAGCAGGATAAGCACAAAGAAAACCACACCAAGACACATAGTCAAATTGCCCAACATCAGGGACAAAGGGAAAATCTTAGAAGCAGGCAGAGAACACTGACACAATACATACAGGATAACACAGATAGGAATGATCACAGACCTCTCAGTTGAAACAATACAAACCACCAGTCAACAGAACATCTTTAAGGCACTGGAAAGAAAAATCTGTGAAAATATATTTCAACATTGAATATACATATAAAGTTCTCCAGGTTGCAGAAAATGATACGAGATGAAATCTTGGATTTACACTAAAGAATAAAGAGTGCTGGAAATGATAAATACATTAATAAATAGAAAATACTTTTCTTCCTCATTAAAAAATTCTTCAGAAAATACAATGTGCGTGAATCAGCAGGTGTGCAGGAGGAAAAAAGTGAGATAGGTGCACTGGGCCAAGTCAGAAGCAGAGCTGCCATCTGAGCAGTTGCAAGGCTCAAAGGAGTGTGGGGCCTCTTTACACTCCCAGATTCCTTTTTTCTTTCCCTTGGCTCATTCTCCCCTGGTCTCCCAAATCACCCCTACCCCTGTGCTAGCTGCCACCCACAGCATTCTCTACCACCCCGCCTGCCTTCACCCACCCCAGCTCCCATCCGAAGCCTCTCTCATTTGTTCTCCCCCCTTTGCTGTCTGCCTTAGCTTCCACCTCCTTCCATACCCCTTCTCCTCAGAGCCATTCATTTTACATACTTTCATTGGTCATTTTTCATTAAGCAATTTAAATAGCATTTTCAGTTTCTAAACTACACACTTCTCTATCACTTCCGAGATTGACAAGTTTTTTCCAAATCATATTTAATTTGGGACTATCAACACTTACATGGAATCTATTTTCACCAGTTTTATTTTAACAGAGCTTTAAGGTTATCCTCAACAAGAGGTTCTAAACTTGAATGTATATACACATCACCTGAGTCAAAGGTGGATTCTGATGCAGTAAGTGGGAGAGGGTCCTGAGATTCTGCACTTCTTTAAAGTTCCCAGGTGATTCCAATGCTGCTGATCCTCAAACAATATTCTGGGGAGCAAAGCATTAGACCCATTTTGTCTCCCTAACCCTCACCTGACCTTGGTTTGGATGATTAACCCAAATCAATTCAAAAGGCAAATGACCTTGGCAAACAGTTACATGGTTGAGCTAAAAGCATTATGCAAAACAACTACAACTTCATTTTTACAAAAAGATTTGATTACGTTTGCTTGTGACATGTCTATGAAATGTTTTCTTTGATCAAAGGGCCAGATTAGGTCCTCTTTTTCTCTTTGGAAAGAAATTTGTAGTTCCCTTGAAAAACCTACTGAAGATCTGTTTAAACGTATTCTCAGGCATGTGTGACCATCCTTTTAAGCGACTGCCCCTGTTGTAGGATCTGGCATTTTGAAGGGATGAGAATGCTTCTCTCCTTGGAGAGGAAAAACATCTTTTCTTGTTTGGAAAAAATCTATCCCTCTCATTTCTAACTTATGCCAAGATGGAAAGAAAAGAAAATGGTTTCTCTTTGGAACAAAGAGCAGACAGAGCTCAGAGAAAAGAATAGGGGCGATAAAAACAACTGGAATCCTATCTCTGATGAGGTGAAACTCCTGGAAGGTAGATAGCCATGCATGAGGCCAAAGGCTGTTGAAGGCTACTCAGAAGGAAGAATTAAATATTTCTTTTTAAAGAAGAATTTAAAAAAGCAACGTTGAATTAAACAGACAGATGACCATCTTGTTTTTATATCTCCTTAAATCCAACCAAACATTTATTATTTAAAAAGGGGAAATGGAAAACCCTGTTGGAAAAAGGGGAAATGGGAAACCCTGGTGGTAACCTTGTCCACTGGCCAAGGAATAAGACCCACTGACATCACGTACCCCTGGACTGCTCGTCACCTCCATGCATTCTGCCAAAACGCATCATCAGACAACCCTAATTGAGGGGCATTCCACAGAATGGCTTCAAAAATGCCATAGTCATGAAAGAGAAGGAAAGACTGAAGATCCATCCCAGATTGGTGGAGACAAGGTCATGGGTGAAGGTGGGAGGACCTTGGGTTCCCTCCTGGACCAGAAAAGGGCCACGTGTGGAGAAGCAGCTGAAATCTGACTGCAGGCTGGAGTTTAGTTAATAGTACTGTGCCAATGCCAACGTCCTAGTTTTGGTAATGGTACTCTGGTCATTTAAGGTTTTATAGTAGGGGAAGCTTGGAAAAGGTTCCATGGGAATTCTGTGCTATTTTTGCAATTCTTCTGTCAGTATAAACTCATTTCCAAAAACCTGTTCAAAACTATAAACATGTTTATTTTTTTTACTGTAATGAGAGATTCAATGTCAGTAGCTATTTAGGATTTTCATGTTAATAAAAATATATGTTTTACTAAGTGTGCATTAAATGGAAGCCCATGGAAGTGAACTCTCCCAGCCTGGCTGTCACTAAAGCTCTGGGCAGCACCACCGTGACCTGCTGGCCGTCCCCCAGGTGTGGGAAGAAGGCCCTGGAAGGGCTGACCCTGCAAAGCCAAATGGGAAAGGGAAGAGGCCTGAGAAAGCAACCACCTCATCAAGTCATCGGAAGCTGTGTGTCTCAGGAAACTGACCCTCAAGGGACTGAGGCTGTGTGCAAGCCATCATTACATCCAATTCATGCAGACACAAATGAAAGTTTTACTTACAAGACAAAGAAAAATTGGGCTCTAGAAAAAATAAACAAGACACGGCACCATGCAGAGATCCCCTCCACGGGGCTTAGCCCTGTGACTCAATCAAGCTCTTTCAGAAAGAGCATGAGCATGTCCCCTGACAGTGAATAGGGTATAACTGATTAGCAAACACATTTTCTCCATCTATGAGAGTCAGTGAGAACCCAGGAGCGTACCCTGGCTTCAAATCATAAGGGACTAAAAGAATTCCTGATTGAAGTAAAAAAAACAAGTTTTGCCCTGTACCTGCCCCAAAGTTCATTCTTAAGATTAACTACATATTTTTAAGCTCTGCTTCAACTTATATTGCATGAAAGAGGTACTTGTTTGAAGTGTTTGTCTGAACAAGCAACTACAAAGCATTGTATATTGCATAAATGAGGATGATTATTAGAAGTTTTATTAATCCTCTAGGGTATCATATAATGTGTAAAATACCATTAATTTCATTTAAAAGATCCAATGTTTTTTATTTAATTGTTGAACAATATTTCCTACCTTTACATTGCTTTATAATCTCATTAATTACTTTTTTTCAAGCAAAATATACTTGAAGGTAAAAAACTTAGGACAAAAAAAATATCCTCATCAAAAAAACAATAATCCTAATCAAAGAAAAGTTAGGGTCAACTAACACTTTTCATACGTTTTTTTTTTATGGTGGGGGGAGGGTCATCGATCGATCGTGGTCATTATTCTAATTAAAACACCAATGAAATTATATGGTCCATTTTCACTTTTACCATAGTAACTTTAAAAAAAAAAAAAAGGAAAAAGAAGCAGGAAACTTTTCATGATGTGAACCTAGAGCTGTGATTTTCCTTTGGAATCTACAAGGTCCTGTGAGGGGAAGCACCTTTTTAAAAAAATCACTTGTGCATAGCAAATGGCTTTGGGGTGACCAGGAGGAGGTGCTCAAGGTTTCTGCGCTTTAACTCACAGAACAAACACCGTGAACGTCACACTCGCTTGCGTGGCCGTGGCACTCGCAGGGCTGGCAAATTCCCCCGAACAGTATTCCATCCACGCGGTAATAGCCAGGGAGACAAGACTGCAAAAGAAGGACAGGTGAGCCATGTTCAGAAAGGGCACTCTCGACATCGGAGGTAAATCACCTTCTTTCCAACACATTAGAGAAACAAACCGCTCAGCTTTCCACGAGCAGAGAAACATTTCTTTTTTTCTGTCTTCCTAAACAACTATACAGAGGTATCATGCCATAAAATGCACCCATTCTAAGTGTGCAGCTCAACGACTTCTATTAAATTGACAGAGCTGTGCAACCAGCACCGTAATCCAGTTCCGTATTTCTTTTGAAAGGTAGAAACACGGACATGAAAACATAATGGTTGTGCAATCAGTCAGCCAGACTCTACCTGAGCAGTATCCCACTGCTATATTCTTAAACTAGAAATTCTGCAACACTCAGCCATTTGACCAGGGTTTCAAACAAAAGGATTTTTTCTCTCCACTTTATCAGTTTTTTTTTTCCTTTGCTTAAAATGGATTGTTGACGTACATGTCTTTATCAAACGACATTGGTTCAATTTAGCAAACATGACAGGTGTGCTTTCCATGGACTCAGCTTTGGGTTGGGTGCCTTTCCCTATCCTAAGGGAGAGACCCACTCAACACACAGTAACTGATGACAACCATATCAACTATTACCTCTATAGATATGGAACCTGGAACACAAAGCATGAGGCCATGTGCCCAGTGCACGGGGGGCGGCGGGGTGGATACAGAGCCAGGTGTGCCCACCTCCCAGACCCATGTCCAAGGTGAAGCTGCTATGGGCCACAGCAGGGACACCGGTGCCTTCAGAATTCAGAAGCGTTCATGTGGAGGCCAGCACACTCCCATGGGAGTATGAGAAGGGAGTAGGATTTCTTTAAAATTTTAATTATATATTTAACATATGAATGCAATCGTCCAACACAGATTTGTGAGAGTTCCCTTGTGCCTCCACCACACCATGCCCGGTCAGGGAGAGTGTGCTTGCCCATACGTAGCTATTCCAATAATCTGCCTGGGGGTCTTGATAGGCTACTATCAAGAATCCCATTCCCTACCGAGGGCTGCCTGTTTCTGTAAGTCATCCTCAAAGTAAGAGTCTGGGGAAAGAGTGAGTTTTCCTGCTTCACAAAAACACTTGAACACGTGTATTAAGCATCTCGTTTTAAGTGAGTCATCGTTATCAACGCATCGGCACACTTTTCCCTCTGCAGTGCAGAGGACTTGGAGTTCTCCAGCAGCAACTGCTAACCGCTGCCCCTCGTGGTCTAGCCTCAGCACATCCCACAGCTGCAAGGTGGCCTTGACGTCATTTATCCATTAGGCACCCTGCATGCAGTGCTTAGGGCCTACCACCATTTGCTGGGCCTAAAATCAAATGTCTGAGACCAAAAGGAAAGTCAATTGGTATCAAAATGTGAAAAAAAGAATCAAAAATAGAAATCGGCATAGTCAATTAAATATCTCTTTCATGAAACATTAGGCCAATTTTAACTGCAAAGTTTACTATTCGTACAGATTGATAAAAACAAATTATAGGTTAAATGTTCTCACTTTGTAAAAGTGATTGCCAAGAAATAACAGCCATCATCACAGTTAATCTTGAACACATGGGAGGCAGTATCATGTGGTGGTTAATGTGGACTCAGCCCAAATCCTGATGTTACCACTTCCTGGTTGTGTGATCTTGATCATGTTATTTGAACTCTCTGGGCCTCAGTTTCCTACTCTGTGTAACAGAAAGTGCTGGTAGATTCCATGGTTGTCAGGATTAAATGAGCTCTTTTCAACATGAAAAGAGCTTAGGATAGTACCAAATATGGAGAAAGCTCTTATCAACGATTACATCCAAATAATTTCAAAATTTTAAGCTATAAATTATTTTTTTATCAATGGCTGCAAGTGCATTCTCATATTCTTGATATGCTGTGAGGCAGAGCCTGCCAGAGTAAAATAGCTTTCCGGTATGCATGCTGGTGGATTTGCACAACCTCAGAGACGTCACGTTCAATCTGCCTCAGAAATGTAGAATGTGGAATAGGGTAAAGGGTGGGAGGGGGCCATTTTCCTATTGACTGGCAGAGGGCTCAGACTTCTTTAAACAATGCAACTTCCAGTATTTGTGGAAATGTTCTGAATATGCCTACAGCCCAAAAATAGTCTGAACCAAATATTGGGTTTCTAAGATTAAACTTCAACTGTGCATCATTACATCAGCTTTGATGCCCCTTTTTCCTTTAGAAAGAATGAAACCGGAGACAACAGGCAGAGAGGAGAAGCAGTACCTCACAGGACGTCCCCGAATAGCCTTGCGGACATTCGCAGAGCTCCACGTCTGTGGCGAGTGCCGGGTCGATGACGTTGGGGTTAGCGGTGTCGAGAGAGACAGAATCCAACCTACAGGTAGGCAGGGATTGCTGTAGGACTTACACGCGGATGACAAGAGACACCTCCAGGAAGTCAAGTTGTTGATAGATTTAATTAATTAATTTATTTATATATATATATTTTTTTAAAGATTTATTTATTTTATTTATTTATCCCCCCCCTTGCTGCTTGTGCTTCTGTGTCCATTCGCTGGGTGTCTTCTCTGTGTCTGCTTATCTCCCCCTTGCTGTGAGGTCTTGCCGCATCAGCCCACGGCGCAGCGCGAGCCGGCCTGCCCTCACAAGGAGGCCCTGGGAAGCGAACCCGGGGCCTCTCATATGGT
>JAQZBX010041274.1:0-22397 GCA_029593785.1 Cabassous unicinctus
GACAAGCCATTCGCCTCATAGTCTACAGCTGACCTTGTGGAGGAAACAGAGGAGCTAAACCTGGAGAGAAACGCAGCCCCGGGAAGAGAGGAACCCAAGAAGCCTGAACCCTGGCAAACGTCAGCAGCTGTCTTGCTCCAAAACGTGGCAGTGGACTTTGGTGAGGGAAGAAGCTTATGCTTTATGGCCTGGTAACTGTGGACTTCTATCCCAAATAAATACCCTTTAAAAAAACCGACCCATTTCTGGTTATTTTGCATCAGCACCTCTTTGACTGACTAATACACATGGTAATAATAAAAAGCAGACTAACTTATTCACTTTTATTAGTCTTAAATTCACTGTAGGCAGTTTACCCCTTTATTGTCTATACCTAGGGCCAACACCTATTGGCTTGCCCTTAATATGGCACTGTTTTTTAATGAAGGGTATAGCATGCATAAAGTGATCAGATTATAAGTGTACAGCTGAATGAATTATTAGAAAATGCATATGATGTGCTATCACCACCCAGGTCAAGAAATGGGACATTACTGGTAACCATAGAATCCCACCAGATGACCCCTTCAAATTTCTACCTCCTCCCTACTCCCCAAAGGAGACTATTAATCTGACATGTAATACCATGGATTAATTTTATCTCATTTTAAACTTCATATAAATGGAATTGATCTTATAATTTCCTGGCTTTATTTTCCCCCCAGCTTGTGGGTCTGTTTCTTTTGTCTATTATTTCTTTTTTATCTTCAAACTTATCTTGTCTTCTCAAGCAGTCATTTTTGATTGAGTGATAGACATTATTTTTGAATAATTGTGTAGAGATCATTTCAAGCCTAGACTGATACTTTCTTCAGAGATAATTTACATTAGGTTTCAGAAAGCTAGGCTTCTCCTAATACAGTGAAGGATTGAGATAATTTGGAGTTCAGACTCTGTTAATGCTCATCTATTCCCATTTTATCCTTCTTGAGTGTAGCTTTTTGGGGGTCTCAAACCAGAGCCTTAGAGACTATCCTTTGTGGGCAGTAGTGTTTGCCCCTTGTCAGTACTGTGAGACTATCTCAAGCACTAAGCAGCTTCTCATTGTCTCATATACGTCTGTCAGGACTGGCAAAAAGGGATCCAAATGCAGTGCTCATCTGTTTCTGGATTTCCTTTTCCTTTCCTGCCTCTTGGGTCTATAATTGTTCATTGCCTTGCTGGCTTTCTGATGCCTTGGAACAGATTTGTTTGTTTGTTTGTTTTGGTCTATCTTTTATAGTTGTTCTTAGGGGGAAGATTGGTCCTAGTCTACCATTACTGGAAGCAGAGGTTTTTAAAGTTTACCTATGTCTTTACTCTTTGTTTTCTCTAAGATGTTGTGCTCATCTGTCTTGTTACATTAGCAAGTCTGTTTACTTTTTTATTCTTTTAGCAACTACTGTATTTTAAGATAAAAGTATTTTTCAAGGCCATAATATCTCAGAACAGAAAATTAATAGACTTTACTTCATTGATTATGTCAAGAAAAGGATTGGTGATTTTCGATAGAGTAAATGCAGCATGTTATGTGTTATACCTTAGTCTTATAAAAGTGGAATAAAAATGAGACCTATATTTAATTATATACTTAGCACTTATTTACCTACTGATTTAAACAAGATAAGGTACTATGTCCTCTTGAAATGTATAAAGATGCTGGCCCTTCTCTCAAGGACTTTTACTATAGTTGAGGTGATATGACATATGTCTAAAAATGGAACAATAATTTCAAAATACAAAATGAAAGCTACCAAATTAGGCATGTGGTGTACTGCCACCAGTAAATAAAAGAACTAAACTATGAATCTGCATGGGAATAAAGACTTGGAATGAAATAGATTAAAATGTAAATAGTTGTGTATGTTTGGTTTGTAAGAATATTGGTGATTTTTTTCCTTCTTCTAATCCTACTTTGGGATGTTTTATAATTTTTCTAAAATAAATAAATGCTAATCAGCATCTAATTTTTAAATATTCTCTGTTTATAGTGGTTTTTTTTTAAAGATTTATTTATTTATTCTCTCCCAGCTTGCTTTTCACCAGAATGCCCCGGGAAACAAACCCTGGACCTTTGGTAGACAGGAACCCAATCACTTGAGCCACATCAGCTTCCCTATAGTTGTTAAATAGCACTGGACGTATATTTCACATTCTTGGTGGGAAAAGTTATATAGCCATATTGACTTTATTTTTTAATAGATGTCATTTACATTCCATTTGCCCAGCTTTAGTTTTCAAAATCTATGAGCAGCATGTGTTTTGTGCACCATATGTAATAAATGTGACCTTTTTTTAAACAGAAATCTATCTAATGTGGAAGAAATTGGAACTTGCTCATACATTAATCATGTCATCACCATGACAACACTCTATATTCAGCAAGTAGGTGTGAACTAATATTCCTTTTTGTTGCTTTACTGAGAGAGTAATTACGTTTTACCTTTTTTGTTTTATAGTTAGTAAAGTTAAACGTTTTCAGAGAAGGTGATAATTTAGAGTGGAATTAAAATTATCTTTGGGTGCTATATATTTTAGACATTTTATATATATTACCTAAAAGTAGACAAGCAATTATTAATATATTTTGTCTTCAATTTAAAAATTAAAGTGTTTTTAAAATGGCTTGTAACGATGTAATTTGTTATTTTATGTATGTATTATTTATTTGTTACATATCCTTCTTATTGAAAGCATATTTTTTGAAAAGATGGTCAGCTATCCATTTTAAGTCCTTTCTAGAAAATATATAAAATTTTTAAGGGTATATGCTATCTGTATGATTGATTGACCCCCTTTAGATTCAAAGAGGAAGTTAGGCATAGTTGAGTAGTAATGATTTATTATGAAATGATGAATGAAAGATGCACTCTTTAATACTGTAGAGATGTTTGTTTAACTGGGTATGAGACTTATTTTAGAATAAGTAAAATTTTACGTTTGACTTTGTTCTCAGTTAAAAAGCAAAAAGAAAGAGAAGGAAATAGCAGATCATACATCCATTGAAGAATTTGTGATTCACGCGTTGGCATTTTGTGAAAGTTTATATGATCCATATCGGAACTGGAGACATAGAATTTCTGGGTATGTCTTATAAATCACAATGTTCTTTTAAAATATTAATGTGCTAATTTGTGGGATTCTTAAAAGCTGTTTTTATTCTCTATGAAAGCAAATGGAAAGATGTGTACAAGTCCCACAGATTTATATATGAGATAGAAAAATAGTTGGAGGAAATGAATTAATGATAAATGCCACTTCCAAATAAATAAATCTATTCTTGTATTTTGCAGTTGAATTGCAAATTCAATTCAATTGAATTTCAATGCAATTGAATACTAATAATTTAAGAAATGTGAAAAGTACTGAAGCATCAAATAGTGTACTTATTTTTCAAAAAAGTTTCTTTTGTTCTTTTTTTCAAAGCATGTTTCATATTTTGAAAATACTTTTTAGCCATATTTTGTCTATTTACTTTCAGTCTTGGAGCTTATATAAATCAGGGCCCAGTCAGGAAAACAAACCACACTAGATATTTCAAAAGAGAATATATGGAGGTCCGTGAGAATTGTGGTTAATAATACAAATACAAGAATGTTCTTCTGTGAACTAGAACAAATGTACATCACTATTACAAAGTGATGAGAATATATTGATACATGGGAAAAATGTAATTAATTTATGGAATATAGTTAACAGCAATATTATAATATTCTTGCTTCAGTGTCAAGGAAGGTACTATATTAATGGTAAGGACCAGTAATAGAGTGGTGTGGGATTTTTTCTTTTGGACTAAGGAAAACGTTCAGAGGTGTACTAGGACAACAACTGCCCAACTCTATGATGAAAGTGAGAGCCACTGAGTGTGCACTTTGGATGGAAGATACAAGGCATGGGATTGTATAACACAGTGAACCATGTGGTGGAAGATGGACTGTGGTTAACATTTAGCATATGAGAATGTATGCTCTCATGAACTATAACAAATGTACAATACTAATGCATGGTGTTAATAATAGGAGCTATATGGAAAAAATACACGAAGTGTATGCTATGGACCATAGTTAGTGGTAATAGTCTGATGATGTTCTTTCATAATCTGTAACAATTTTTCCACAACAGTGTTAGGTGTTGGTGGAGGGGTGATGTATGGGAGTTCTGCACATTATGCATGACTGTTTGGTAAGCTCATAACTTCTCAAATAAATGAATAGTAGAAAAAAGAAAGAATATAATACAAGGAATTGGGTTAAACAGATGTTAGAGAATTGAAAAAAAGCAAAAGGAAGACACTGAGGTGATTCAGATAGGACTTCAGGAAGCAGTTACCTTTCCTAGGGTTGTGGGGAAAAAGGGAAGAAATTGGAGTTATCAGAATCTGGAAGTTTGAAAAAGAGGTCCTGCAGCACTGGGGACTCAGACTTCTGAGGAAAGAGCATTGCTTAACTGGTGCTGGTATCACTGAGGGGGCCTGAAGAGACTGATTTAGAGAGTACCAATAATAAACTGAAGACAGGAACGAAATGCCATTTGCTACTGTTAAGAACTGTTGTTGGGGTGAAGTTAACAAGAACAGCAAGAAAAGAGAATCAGAAACCAATCCTTTCTTCCCTCTTTCTTTCTTCCATTGTCCATTTAGTACCCTTTATAGGCGAACCCAAAAAGGGAGCATCTGGAAAAAGAGAAAGGTAGTTTGCAGAGAGTCTGACCTAGCATCACAAATACAGAATGGTAGGTTTGGAGCTTAGTGACGGTAGTTTAATTACCTGCACAGAACTCAGAAGAATTTTAAACATATGTTTCATTCTTACCTGTGTGAACGAAAAGCAAGAGATGTATCATCATGCTCAGTCACACTTTTTCTTTTCTTTTTTTTTTTTTTTCATACTTCTTTTTGGGTTTACTAAGTCTGCCACACTTTTATTCTCAAGATTTTTCCATTTTTATTTTCAGTTAACTTGGTCCACTTATAAAAGATTCCCACTGCCTGCAACATGATTGCAACATTTTATTACAAAAAGTTTGGTTTTATACGCTTTCAGGGTATATACCCTTATTTGAATAGCCACCATTAGGTGGTGGTGAAGAATTGATAACTGAGAAAACATTTATGTAGAATGTACTTTGTAGGTAATAATAATTTATTGCAATAAAAACACATCCTTTGTTAAAGCAAGATGTAAGAATAGAAATAATAGGAACAAGTACCCCAGCTATTAGGAATAGCAGCACTCTTTGCTTATGTTTACATTTGCTTTCCTCTCTGCATTGAGAGGAGTTCTACTAAGATTTCGTTGACTGTTTTTAATGGGGAGATACTGATAACCTTCTGAATACTTCCTTTTCTAATGAGCTTCTAATATGTCCCCTTTTCCTGGGAACAAGTGCTTCGAAATTGCCTTTGCAAAGATGTGTCAGGCAGGATATTTTAGATTATGTTGCAGTAAAAAACAAGGGGCTTAGAATAATAAAAGGTTATTTTTTGTTCATGCTTTCTGTCCACTGTGGGTTGGTAGGGTGCCTCTACTCATCAGTCACTGGTGATTTCAAGCTAACAGAGGAGTCAGCATCCAAGTCTTTGGTAGTTACCATGCGAGAGAGAAAAGAAAGCTCTGAAGGGTCTTACATTGGCAATTTAATGCTCTAGTCTGAACATGACACATGATACATCTCATTTTCATTGAGAACTCACTGGCCAGAACTAGATACATGGCCACATTAACCACAAAGGGGCCAAGAATTCTAATCCTACCTACCCCCAAAGAGTAGAAATGGAAATATTTGGCTAATAGCACTAGTGACACCTTGTGCCTCAAGACTCAAAGAGTAAATAACAGTGTTCCATTTGCAGCCTTTCTGTTTAGTCAGTACTTTGGTTCCTCTATTTTGAAGAATGTTCTCTCTATTTTGAAATTTATGGCAGGTATTTTTTTTTTTAGTTTTTAAATTTTAAAGATGCTTTATTACATAAGTGCTACATCAGAAATATAGGGATTCACATATAACCCACCCCCTCCCTCTCCCACACTTTCCCCCATTAACAACATCTTTCATTGGTGTGGTACATGTGTTACAATTGATGAACATATCTTAAAGCATTGCTACTAACCATGGACCATAGTTTACATTATAGTTTACACTTTGCACCACACAATTTTATAGGTTTTGACAAAATGTATAATGGCCTGTATCCATCATTGCAATATCATGCAGAACAATTCCAATGTCTCCAAAGTACCCCGTGTTACACCTATTCTTCCCTCTCTCTCCCCTCAGAACCTCTGGTGGCCACTGCCTTTATATCAGTGATACAGGTTCTTCCATTGCTAGAATAATCATAAGTCTACTTAAGTCCATAGTTGCATTCCCCCGTTATGTTTGTTCATTCCTCAATCTTGAGGATTTGGAGATGGTAATGCCCACTCTGTTTTTGATTGAAAATGGGCTTAGATCCCATGGGGCAGATTGGTGGATCTGTCTTGCTTGCAGTTGTAGATACTCTGTTTTTTGGGGGGATGGGCGTTTCCATCATACTTTTGTTAGTTGCCCTGGGCAGGTCCAGTGAACTGGAGAGTAGGTGTTGCAACTCTTGCTGAGATTCAGGGATCAACTGGCATATGAACAGACTAAAGATTTAAGTCTCTGGGACATATATTTAATGGGTATTTTGCTAATTGTAGGTTCAAAATTGTAAATGAGTCTATAACTCTGTTACATTGGGCAGCGTAAGGCCCACTGACAGGGTGCTGAATTTCTGAGATCGTCTGCCCTGCCTGTAGAGTCTAGATGTCTCTAGACCCTCAGGAGCCCTGCTGTTTGAGGCACTGTTTACTGTGGCAATCAATGAGATCCTGCTGAGACGTGCATAAGTGTAATCTCTGGAATGACCTCCCGACACACTTTGAAATCTCTTAGCCATAAAAACTCATTTGTATTTAATATTTCCTCCTTGTGGTCAAGGTCTTTTCCCAAATGCATCGCTAGTTGGCACTTGGTAATAATCCCTCAGTGGCAGGGAGTCATGTCCCATGCCAGGGGGAAGGCATTTATATGCTGAGTTTGACTTAGAGAGAGACCACATTTGAGCAATATGGAGGCTTTCAGTAAGTAATTCTTAGGCAATATATAATACTAGAATAAGTTTCAATTTTACAACAAGAAGTTTCATAAGTACAACTGTCAATATCAAGGGCCTGGCATAATGGTTTGTCCTCCGTTGCTCTGCACTGCCCATGTACTCCGGGGATCCTTGCTGCTCTATTAAAGAATATAGCAGGACTTCCCAAGATGAGAATTCAGTATTCTTTGGTTATTGTGTGGGTCTCCACCCACTGAGAGAAGGCCCCATGACCACTTGAACATATTCACATGCCATAGAGGCATGCCCCAGGTGCATCCCTCTCCACATATCCCCCTATCTCTGACAACCCTCACCAGTGATTCTCCCCTGCCACAATTGTGACCTTTCTGTGATCCAAAACCTCCCCCAAAACAAAGCTAAAAAATAAGCAAATAAAAATAATAAAATAAAATATAATAAATAAAATACAAAAATGAAAAATAAAAGAAATTGAAAAAAATAAAAAAATTAAGGTAAAAATAAAAAAAATTTAAAAAGTACAGTAAATGTTTTTCAGTTATCTTTTATATGTAGTGACAGTTTCTTCCATGTGTTCCCCCAGTGTCTTATTTTTTTTCACTTTATCTTCAAAGAAGCATTAGGTTACAGAAGTCACATAGAAAATATAGGGGATTCCCATATACTCTACCCCTCGCCCCCTCCCCTATTAATAACATCTTACACGTGCGTGGTACATTTGTTAGAATTGATGTACAACTATCAAAGCAATGAAACTAACCATGGTTAGTGGTTTACTTTATGGTTTACATTTTGCACCATATGCTTTTATAGATGTTGACCAAATTTAAACGGCCTATATCTGTCACTGCAAGATCATGCAGAACAATTCTAATTTCCTATGTTCCATCTATTCCATTCTCTCCTCCCTCTCCCCTTGGAACCTATGATAACCACTGAGTTTTAGTTTTTGAAGAATAAGGTTCATAGTTATGTGCAGTAATTTTGAGGGTTTTATGTATTGTTCTGTTTTCTTTTATTAGACACTGTCTATGTTCTCAAGAGATTCTTGCCCCTCTAATTGGGAGCATAGCAGGACTCCCCAGGATAGGAGTTTAATATTATCTTGCTTATTTTTGGGACTGCAATCACTGAGATAGCACACTATGACAAGATGAACACTTTCGTATTCCATAGAAGCATGCCCCAGGTATGCTCTATCCCGCATATCCCCCCACCCCCAACACCCTGCACCTGTAACCCTCCCCTGCCATGTTTGCCAGAAGAACATTCCCACCAGTGTAGTTTTAACCACAGACTACAAATGCCCAGTTCACCTGCTCCTTCCTCCAGCCTCCCCCCATTTCCATGGATAGTCTAACCACCCCCCCACTAACCCTCACATTCCAGCACAGTTAACCCCACTCACTTCCTTGAACCACCATCACCCCCATCCATTACCATACCACCCCTGTCACCTTAATCATAGGTTTGCCCATATTGAGCATCAGCTCACCATCACTTACTCCCTTTCTGTCTCCTGATAACCAATCTTCCAGACTCTTGCTCTGTGAGTCTGCTCAATTTGCTTGAGTCATATCAGTGAGGTCATGTAATGGTCAGTGCCTGGTTTACTTAACTCAACATAAGGTCTTCAAGATTCATCCATGTTGTCCAGTGTATTAATACTGCATTCCTTCTTACAGCTGAGTAATATTCCATTGTATGTATATACCACAATTTGCTTATCTGTTCATCTGTTGATGAACACTTGGATTGCTTCCAACTTTTGGCAATAGTGAATAATGCCGTTGTGAACATTGGTGTGTATGTATCTGTTCGTGTGCCTGCCTTCAGTTCTTCTGGGTATATACCCAGCAGTGGGATTGCTGGATCATATGGCAATTCTATACTTAGCTTCCTGAGGAACTGCCAAACTGTCCTCCACAATGGCTTCACCATTCTACATTCCCACCAGCAGTGAATGAGTGTTCCCTTTCTTCCACATCCTCTCCAACACTTGTAGTTCTTGGTTCTTTTAAAAGCCGCCCATCTAATAGGTGTAAAATGGTATGTCATTGTAGTTTTGATTTGCATTTCCCTAATAGCTAGTGATATTGAGGACTTTTTCATGTGCTTTTTAGTCATTTGCATTTCTTCTTTGGAGAGGTATCTATTGAAATCTCTTGCCCATTTTTTAAATGGATTGTTTATCTTTTTATTTTCAAGATGTAGGGTTTCTTTATATATGCTGGATATTACGCCCTTATTGGATAAATGGTTACCAAATAAATTTTCCCATTAAGTAGGCTGCCTTTTCACTTTCTTGACAAACTCCTTTGAAGCGTAAATATTTTTAATTTTGAGGAGGTCTCATTTATCTATTTTATATTTCCTTGCTCCTGCTTTGGGTGAAAAGTTTATGAAACCATTTCCTACTACAAGATCTCGTAGATGCTTCCCTACATTATCTTCTAGGAGCTTTATGGTCTTGGCTCTTATATTGAGGTCTTTCATCCATCTTGAGTTAATTTTTGTATAGGGCATGAGATGGTGATCCTCTCTCATTCTTTTGGATATGGATATCCAGTTCTCAAGCACCATTTGTTGAAGGGGCCGTTCTGTCCCAGTTGAGTGGTCTTGGTGGCCTTGTTGAATATCAGTTGACTGTATATTCTAGGATCTATATCAGAACTCTCAATTCTGTTCCATTGGTTAGTATGTCTATCCTTCTGCCAATACCATGCTGTTTTGACAACTGTAACTTTGTAGTATGCTTTAAAATCGGTAGCATGAGTCCTCCAATTTTGGTTTTCTTTTTTAATACGTTTTTGGCTATTCGGTGCCCCTTTTCCTTCCAAATAAACTTTGTAATTAGGTTTTCCAATTCAGTAAAAAATGCTGTTGAAATTTTTATTGAAATTGCATTAAATCTGTAAATAAATTTGGGAAGGACAGACATCTTAATGATGTTTAGTCTTCCAATCCATGAACATGGAATATTCTTCCATTTATTTAGGTCTTCTTTGATTTCCTTTAACAATGTTGTATAGTTTTTCTGTGTACATGTCCTTTACATCTTTAATTAAGTTTATTCCTAGATATTTGATTTTTTTAGTTACCATTGTAAATGGAATTTTTTTCTTGATTTCCTCCTCAGATTGCTTAATATTGGTATACAGAAATACTAATGATTTTTGTGTGTTGATCTTATATCCTGCCACTTTACTGAACTTGTTTATCAGCTCTAGAAGCTTTGTTGTAGATTTCTTAGGGCTTTCTATGTACAAGATCATGTCATCTGCAAATAGTAAAAGCTTTACTTCTTCCTTTCCAATTTGGATGCCTTTTATATCTTTTTCTTGTGTAAGTGCTTGAGCAAGTACTTCTAAAACAATGTTAAATAACAGTGACAGTGGGCATCCTTGTCTTGTTCCAGATCTTAGAGGGAAAGCCTTTAGCATTTCACTGCTGAATATGATGTTAGCTGTGAGGTTTTCATATATACTCTTTATCATGTTGAAGAATTTTCCTTCTATTCCTATCTTTTGAAGTGTTTTTTATCAAGAAAGGATGCTGAGTTTTGTCTAAAGCTTTTTCTGCATCAATGGAGATGATCATGTGATTTTTTTTCTTTTGATCTGTTAATGTGGTGTATTATGTTAATTGATTTTCTTATGTTGAACCATCCTTGCATACCAGGGATGAAACCCACTTGGTCATGGTGTATCATTCGTTTGATGTGTTGTTGAATACTGTATTAGTCAGCCAAAGGAGTTCTGATGCAAAGTACTAGAAATCTTTTGGTTTTTATAAAGGGTATTTATTTGGGATAGAAGCTTACAGTTACCAGGCCAGCCATAAAGTGTAAGTAACTTCCCTAACCAAAGTATGTATCCACGTGTTGGAGCAAGACATCTGCAAGGGTCCAGCCTTCCTCTTCCTCTTAAGGCTCCATGGTCCCAGCTTCTACCAATATCAGCTGTAGGCTGCAATACGTCTCATCTCTTTCCTGGAGCTTGTTTTTTTCCAGGCTCAGCTGTTCTGGTCTCTCTACAAGGCCAGCTGTAGACTATCAGGCTCTCTCTCCCTGGGGTCTCTGCATGTCCATAGAGCCATCTCTATTTCTCTGAGTTCTTCTCTTGTGTATTTACTTCCCAGGGCTCCAGCATCAAAAAAACTCCAACTAACTCCTCTGCCACGTCGTTTCCTCTGTGAGTCCCCACCTACCAAGGGGGATGGTGACTCACTGTCCTACTGACGTGGCCCAATCAAAGCCTTAATCATAATTGAATCAAGTAAACGTGAAACCTCTGAATGCAATCCAATCTAATATGCCCAGAGGAACAGACCAGTTTACAAACATAATCCAATATCTATTTTTGGAATTCATAAACAATATCAAACTTCTACAAATACCAAGTATTTTGTTGAGAATTTTAGCATCCAGTTTCACTAGAGAGATTGGTCTGTTGTTTTATTGCGGCATCTTTATGTGGCTTTGGTATAAGGGTGATATTGGCATCATTGAATGATTGTTTTCTTGTGGCATCTTTATGTGGCTTTGGTATAAGGGTGATATTGGCATCATAGAGAATGAGTTAGGCAATGTTCCTTCCACTTCTGTTCTGTTTTTTTTTTTTTAACAATTTATTGAAGTATATCATTCATACACGAACACACATAAACTATAAGAGTTCAGTAAACATTGCGAACTTACAAAACAAACATGCATAATATCATACAGGGCTCCCAGACATCACCCCACCACAAATACTTTGCATTGTTGTGGAACATTTCTTAACAAATTATGAAAGAGCATCTCAAAGTATTACTAGTAACTTTAGTCCATATCTTACTCCCCTATCCTTTTTTTTTTAAGGATTTACTTATTTATTTACTTTTATCCATTTAACCCCCCTAGCCCCCCTGGTTTTTGCTGTTTTGTGTCCATTTGCTGGGCAACTCTCTGTATCCATTTCCTGCCTTCACTGGGATTCTATCCTTGGAACCTCTGATGTGGGAGAGAGGCGTCCTACCGCCTGTTCCACCTTAGTTCCTAGTTTTTCGGCACATCTCGTCTTGGCTCTCCCTTGTGTCACTCTCCTCTTACATCGTCATCTTGCTGTGTGGCTCACGGGGCCAGGAGGCGCACCCGCTCACAGGGCCTGGGGGGCTCACTTCTGTTTTTTTTTGGAAGAGTTCAAGCAGATTCTGTGTTAGTACTTTCTGGAATGATTGGTAGAATTCACCTGTGAAGCGCTCTGGTCCTGGGCTTTTCTTGGGTGGGAGGTTTTTGATGACTAAACCAATTGAGTTACTTATGATTGGTCTTTTGAGTTCATCAATTTCTTCTTTCCTCAATGTAGGATGCTTGTTTATTTCTGGAAATTTGTCCATTTCATCTAAGTTATCCATCCCGTTGGCATACAATTTTTCAAAGTATCTTCTTATGATACTCTTTATTTCTGTGTGACTGGTGGTGATATCCCTTCCCTTGTTTTTTATTTTATGTATTTTCATCTTCTCTCTTTTTTTTCTTTGTTAATGTAGCTAAGGGTTTGTCAATTTTATTAATCTTCTCAAAGAGCAAGCTTTTGGATTTGTTAAAATTTTCTCGTTTTTTTTTTTTTTTTAATTCTCTATTTCATTTAGCTCTGCTCTTATGTTTATTTCCTTTCTGCTCACTTTGGGATTAGTTTGCTGTTCCTTTTTCTAGTTTCTCCAGGTGTGCAGTTAGGTTTTTGATTTTAGCTCTTCTTTTTTAATATAGGCATTTACGGCTACAAATTTCCCTCTGAGCACTACTTTTGCTGCATCCCATAGGTTTTGATATGTCATGTTCTCATTTTCATTTAAGGTAGTTATTGATTTGTTTTGCAATTTCCTCCTTGACCAGTGATTGTCTAAGAGTGTCTTGTTTTACTTACATATCTTCGTCCCTATTCAGATTCTCTGCTCCTTATTTATTTCCAGCTTCATTCTGTTGTGGTCAGAGAAATTACTTTGTGTAATTTCAGTCTTTCTGAATTCCTTGAGAGTTGTTCTGTGACCTAGTATGTGGTCTATTCCTGGAGAATGATTCATGTGTGCTCAGGAAGAATGTATATCCCACTGTAGTTGGTTGTAATGTTCTGTATATGTCTATTAGGTCTAGATCCTCTTATGTATTATTCAAGGTTTCTGATTCTTTATTGACCCTCTGTTGAGATGTTCTTTCTAATGGTGATAATGGTGTATTAAAGTCCCCCACTATAATTGTCGAGTCATCTATTTCTCCATTTAGTTTTTCCCATGTTTGCTCATGTATTTTGGGGCATCCTGGTTAGGTGCATAAATGTTTGTGATCTTTCTTCTTGATGGAGCTCCCCTTTTACTACTATATAGTGCCCTTCTTTGTCTCTTACAGTAGTTTTGCATTTAAAGTCTATTTTGTCTGATACTAGTGTAGCTGCTGTTCCCACCTTTTTTTTTTTTTTTTTTTTTTTTTTTTTTTTTTTTTTTTAATTGTTTGTGTGTTAAATCATTTTCCAACCATTCACTTGCAACCTTCTTGCTTCTCTGGGTCTAGGGTAAGTTTCTTGTAGACAGCATATAGATGGATCATATTTCCTTATCTGCCATGAATTTCTTAAGGAAAGTATTTATCTTTCTCCCACTCTTCCTTCTTCCCCATTATGATTTTTGGTGGTATGTACCCCAGAAAAACATGTTCTTAAACTTAATCAATTCCTGTGGGTGTGAACCCATTTTAAGTAGGACCTTTTGATGAGGTTACTTCAGTTAAGGTTTGGCCTAGCCCAATCAAGATGGGTCTTAATCCTATTAGTGGACTCCTTTATAATCTGAATCAAATTCAGAGAGAGATAAAGCCATGGAAGCAAGAAGCTGAACATCAGCAGAACCCAGAAGAGGCCACCATGTTCATTGCCATGTGACAGAAGAATGAAGGATAACTGGCAACCAGCCCCCAGAATACCAATCTTGTTTGGAGAGAATGCATCGCCTTGATGATGCCTTAATTTGGACTTTGTTTTAGTCACAAAATCGTGACCAAATAAATTCCCATTGTTTAACCCAAATCATTTCATGGTAATTGCTTGAGTAGTTTAGGAAACTTAATCAACTCTCCTCTACCTTGAACTTGTCAGTACTGGCAAACCTAAGAGTACATTTTAAATTGAGACACAATGATACAGAATTTCTCTTTTTACACAGGAAGACATGTACAGAAAGAGGGACATAAAATCATGGTTTGAAAATGACAGAGGCTTTTAAAGGAATGGATAATATAAGATGAATTTAAAGATGGGTGGAGAACAGAAAAATAAAAAGATAAGAGAACAAATTAAAACAAGTAAAATTGGTAATTGGAAAACAAAACAATTTTTGAATGCCAAAAACAAAAAAAAAATTTTAAATACTTTAACATAATATAGATACGTATTATACATATTGGGATAGCAGCAGGAAGCAGAACCAATAGTATAGGATGAGTGGTCACATTTAATGAGCGCATGTTTTATATATGCCATGAATTATGCTAGAAGCAGTCCACATCTTATCTCTAATATGCATAACTGTCTTGCCAGTGATGTATGAACTGTTTCAGAGGTAAATGGTAAAGCGGTAATTCAGCCTTGGATTTCTTTCACTTTGAGCTTGACTTTGGCAGGGATATGAATCATGATATAAATAAATCATGGAATTAGGAAAAATCCATAGCTAATGAAAGACCTGTGTAGGAGATCAATAGTAATAACTAATACCTTATTTATTAATCTGATTCTGAAATTAAATGGAAATTTGGAATATATATATATTTTCTTTTCATTGTGCTTGTTGCTTATTACCAAAATACCTAAACAGGTTAGAAGAGATTTAATTAAAATTAATATAATTCTAAATACAAAAACCATTTAAAATTATATTTCTTTTCTTGTTTGATAAAACAAATGGATGCTTTTCATACCTTCATATGGTTTTATTTTATTAATAGATTTGATTAATCTATACAACTTGCTTTTGATCCAGCTTTCAGAATCTCAAATAATTAGATTTTCTTAAGTGGACTGAAATAAGTATAGGGAAATAAATCTTTCCTTAAAATGACTTTTTCATTCATTCAAGCATATATTCAAAAAATATTTATCTGTGCCCAGGGCAAATTTAATAAGATTCATTGACTGGCCACGGAGAAAAATTATTTAATTGCATTAAAGTTTTGCCCTAAGGCTCCTGCTGGCCAAATTTGGGATAGTATGTACACTAAAATAATCACAGTGTAGAATTATAAACCATTGGGGAAATAATTCATAAGGCCCATATCAATGACTGATAATATATAGAGACAAATAAGGGAAAAGAGAGGGCTTTGCACTTATAGTAGAACGCCAAGTGCCCATTAGTAAATGTAGAAGGAGTACTAGAGTTGGAAAAGTTAGCGTTTTACACTCATCATAGTAAAATAGGGTCAGGCAAGAATCGAGACGTTTTGATGAGGAGCAAGGTATTTGCATGGTATTAAATTGTCTACTTACAGACTACTTACTAATTGCAAAGGAAAAATTAGTAATTATAAATAGAGAAAGTAGATGGTATCTTAACTGGATGATCAAAACTAAAATCATCATTAAGAAGATGTAGGTTCCAGAAAGATGGCATCAGAGTGGACAGAGAGGGCTCAACTCTCTCACAAAAACGATGGAGAAAGGGCCAAAAGCTGTCTGAGGGACCTGCTTTAGGGGTCAGACCAGGACAGTGCTGCACAACTCCCAACAGGCGAGAGACAGAGAGACTAAGAACCTGAAACAAGAACTGTAATTTACTAAACCCCTACGGTGGCTGGGAAGGGTTCCCACCCCCCCCCCCCCAAGACGTTAAACTGGGATAAAAGCTCTGGCTCAAAAGCAGCTAAGAGGGGTACAGGCATCATTAGGAAGGGTAAATTAAAGGATAGAAAGACAGACAATACTAAGGTATGACAACAGACAGCCAAAAGAAAAAATTAATGAAGTAAGTAATGCATTTACAGTAATAACATTGAATGTTAATGGCTTGAACTTCCCAATCAAAAGACATAGACTGGTAGAATGGATAAAAAAATATGAGGCATATATATGCTGTCTGTAAGAGACTCAACTCAGACGTAAGGACACAACCAGGTTGAAAGTAAAAGGTTGGAAAAGGATATTCCATGCATATAGTAACCAAAAAAGATCTGGAGTAGTGATACTAATATTGGACAAAATAGATTTTAAATGCAAAACTGTTATAAGGGATGAAGAAGGTCATTTATATATTAATAAAAGGGGCAATTCACCAAGAAGAAATAATTATAATAAATATTTATGTACCTAAACTGGGGTGCCCCAAGATACATGAGGCACACACTGTCAAAACTGTAGGGAGAAATAGATGTCTCTACAATAATAGTTCGAGACTTCAATGCATCACTCTCAGTATTAGATAGAACATGTGCACAGAGGATGAATAAGGAAACCGCTTGAATAATATGATAAATGAACTAGACCTAACAGACATTTCTAGAGCATTGCACCCCAAAACAGTAGGATACACATTCTTTTCAAGTGCTCATTGATCTTTCTCCAGGATCTTAGGCCATGTGTTGGGTCACAAGACAGGTCTCAATAAATTTAAAAACATAGAAATTATACAAAACATTTTCTCTGATCATAACAGAATGAAGCTGGAAATCATCAATGGACAGAAAATGGAAAAATTCAAAAATATATGGAGATTAAACAACACAATCAGTGGGTCAAAGAAGAAATTGCAAGGGAATTCGGTAAATATCTTGGGACAAATGATAATGAGAACACAACATATTAACCTATGGGACACTGCAAAGGAAGTGCTGAGAGGGAAATTTACGTTAAAAAAGAAGAGCTAAAAATGAAGACCTAACTGCACACATGGAGGTACTAGAAAAAGAACAGCAAACTAATCCCAAACAAAGATGACAGAAGCAAAAAGTAAAGATCAGAGCAGAAATAAATGAAGTTGAGAACAAAAACAAAATAGAGAATCAGCAAAACCAAAAGGTGGTACTTTGAGAAGATCAACAAAATCGACAAACCCTTAGCTAGACTAATGAAGGAAAAAAGAAGACGCAAATAAATAAAATAAGAACTGAGAGGGGTAAGTTACTACTTACCCTGCAGAAATAAGAGCGATCATAAGTGGATACTATGAACAACTGTACGCCAAAAAGCTAGATAGTGTAAATGAGATGGACAAATTCCTGGAACCAGCTACACTGACCCTAGAAGAAGTAGAAGACCTCAACAAAGCAATCACAAGCAAAGAGATTCCAACAGTCATCAAAAACCTCCCAAAGATGAAAAGCCCAGGACCAGGTGGCTTCACAGGCAAATTCTACCAGTCGTTCAAAGACAATCTAATACCAGTCTTGCTCAAGCTCCAAAACATTGAACAGGAAAGCATGCTACCAAACTCATTCTATGAAGCCAACATCACCCTAACCCCAAAACCAGAAAAAGATACTACAAAAAAAGAAAATTGGGGCACGGATGTGGCTCAAACAGTTGGGCATCCGTCTCCCATATGGAGGGACCTGGGTTCGATCCCCGGGACCTCCTGGTTAAAAAAAAAAAAAAAATTACAGTCCAATATCTTTATTGAATGTAGATGCAAAAATCTTCATTAAAATACGTGCAAACTGAATCCAAAAGCACATTCAAAGAATTATACACCACAATAAAGTGGGTTTTATCCCAGGAGTGCAAGGGTGTTTCAACGCAAAATAAATTAGTGTAATACACCATCTTAATAGATTGAAGAAGAAAAATCACATGATCCTCTCGATTGACGCAGAAAAGTCATTGCCGAATTATAGCATTCTTTCTTGTAAAAACACTCCAGAATATAGGAATAGAAGGAAGTTTTCTCAACCTAATAGAGTGCATATATGACAACCTACAGCTAGCATAGAAAGACTGGAAATTTTCCTACTGTGATCAGAAACAAGTCAAGGATGCCAGCTGTCACCACTGTTATTCAATATTGTGCTAGAAGTTCTAGCCAGAGCATTTAGGCTAGATAAAGAAATAAAAGGCACCCAAATAGGAAATGAAGAAGTAAAACTTCATTATTTGCTGATGATATGATCCTATAACTAGAAAATCCTGAAAAACCCACAACAGAGCCACTAGACGAGTTCACAAAGTGGCGGGATGAAAGATTAATAAGCAAAAATCAATAGTGTTTCTATATGCTACTTATGAGCAATCTGAGGAGGAAATAAAAAAATTCCATTTATAATAGCAACTAAAATAATAAAATATTTAGAAATAAACTTAACCTGGGACAATAAGGACCTGTATTTAGGTAAGTACAAAACATGGCTAAAAGAAACTGAAGAAGTCTCAGTTTCTTCTGTTCAAGGACTGGAAGACTAAATTTTGTTAAGATGTCAATTTTACCCAAACTGATTTACAGATTCAGCGCAATCCCAATAATCCCAACAGTATTTTTTGCAGAAATGGAAAAGCTAATAATTAAATTTATTTGGAAAGGTAAGTCCCACAAATAGACAAAAATTTCTTTAAAAAGAAGAATGAAGTTGAAGGATTCTCACTTCCTCACTTTGAAACATATTACAGAACTATAGTGGTAAAAACAGCATAGTACTGGCATAAATACAGACAGATTGACCAGTGGAACTGAATCAAGAACTCAGAAATAGACCCTCACGTCTGCGGTCAAGTGACTTTTGACAAGGCGGTCAAGCCTTCCCAGCTTCGCCAGAATAGTCTATTCAACAAATGGTGCTGGGAATACTGTATATCCAGATCCAAAAGTAAGAAAGAGCATCCCTATTTAACACCTTATACAAAAATTAACTAAAAATGGATCAAAAACCTAAATATAAAAGTGACAACCTTAAAAGTTCTAGAAGAAAGTGTAGGAAAACATCTTCAAGATCTTGTGGTAGGCAGTAGTTTCTTAAACCTCACACCCAAAGCATGAGCAACAAAAGAGAAAATAGATAAATGGGACCTACTCAAAATTAAACACTTTTGCACCTCAAAGGACTTTGTCAAAAGCGAAAAGGCAACTGCCTCAATGGGAGACAATATTTCAAAACCACATCTGATACATAAAGAGATACTACAACTCAACAATAAAAGACAAACTACTTGAGTGAAAAATGGACAAAAGACTTGAAAAGACAATTATCCAAAGAAGAAATACAAAAGTAGAAAAAGCACATGAAAAAAAAATTCAGTATTACTAATGATTAGGGAAATGCCAGTCAAAAGTACAATGAGATATCATTTCACATCAATTAGAATGGCCACTATTAAAAAGTTGGAAAACTACAAGTGTTTGAGAGAATGTGGAGAGATAGGAACACTTATACACTGTTGGTGGGAATGTAGAATGGTACAGCCACTGTGGAGGACTGTTTGGCAGTTCCTACAGAAGATGAATGTCGTCTTGCCATGTGACCTGGCAGTCCCACTCCTATGTATATACCCAGAAGAACTGATAGCAGTAACACTAACAGACATCTGTACACTGATGTTCATAGTGGTGTTATTCACAATTGCCAAAAGATGGAAACAATCCAGGTGTCCATAAAATAATGAATGGATAAATAAACTGTGGTGTATATACATGATGGAATGTTAGGTAGCTGTAAGAAGAAATGAAGTCGTGAAGCATATGACAATGTGGATGAGCCTGGAGGACATTATGTTGAGTGAAGCAAGCCAGACACAAAAGGACAATTACTATATCATTACACTATTATGAACTAAATATATTGTGTAAACTAATGGAGTTAATAATTACTATATAGGTCAGCAGAGAATAGAATGAGGGTAGGGAATGGAAAGCTTAGGGTTAATCTTTGCAAAATTGGTAAAAGATGTTGTAAATCTTTGGAAATGAATGGAAGTGGTGAGAGTACATCATGGCGATTGTGACTACCAGAGTTATTATATGAGTATTTCAGTGGTTGAAAGGGAAAGTCTAAGGATGTGTTTATTACTAGATAAAAAGCTAAAAAATGTAACATGGGACTGTATAACATAGTGAAACCTCATGTGAGAGCTGAATATTCATAATATTGCATATATGAGACTATAATAGAAACACAAACTAGAAAGTTGGAAACAGAATAGCAGCTATGTACAGCAGGGGAAGCATAGATTGAGAGGTGAGTTTTTTTGTTTATCTTTTTTGTTTTGTTTTGTATTATTTAAATGTTCTAATAATGATTGAAGTGATCAGTGCACAACTGTGAATTGTACCCAGTACCATTGATTGTATACTTTGCATGGATTTATACTTTATTAATATGTATCAATAAAATTGATTTGTTAAAAGAAGCAGATGTACATCATTTGCCTCCAAATGTGATACTCTTAGAAGGACACATCATTGCCATTGTAGTATTGCAGCCAAGAGTGAATATTCTGAATCTAATTGTGAGGCAACATTAAGCAAACCCAAAACACAGAACATTCTAATGAAAAAAAAAAAGAAAGGGGTGGTCGTGATGGAGAGACGGTATTCTTTTAAAATGTCACAAAGATAGGCTGTTGGAATTGTTTTAGATTAAAGGAGGATAAAGAGACACAACAACTAAATGTAATACCTGACTCTGGACAAGAGGGGAGAAATGCTAGAAAAGACATTATTGGGTCAATTGAGAAAACTGAAATATGGATGGTAGGTTAGACAAAAAGAATTGTATTGATATTAAAGTTGTTGAAACCTATAACTATACTTTGCTTATGTAAGACAGTATTCCTATTCTTCAGAAATATACATTGAAGTGTTTAGAGATAAAGGGCCATAATGTGTGTAACTGACTGTGGTGGTTTGGGTTTGTATGTACCCCGGAAAAACATGTTCTTAATCCATTTCTGTGAATTGATTACAATGGTGTGAACCCATTGTAAGTAGAACCTTTTTTAAAGATTACTTCATTTAAGATGTGGCCCACCTCAATCACGATGGTTTTTATCCTATTACTAGAGTGCTTTATAAGCAGAATGAAATTCAGACAGAGAGGAAGCCACAGAAAGCCAGAAGCTGAAATTTAATGGAACGCAGAAGAAAATGTAGAGGTCCAGAGAGGCCGCCATGTGCATTGCCATGTGACAGAGGAACCAAGGATTGCTGGCAGCCAGCATCATGATGCCAGTCTTTGGGAAGAAAGCTTTGCCTAGATGACAGCTCGATTTGGGCTTTCTCTTAGCCTCAAAATCATGATCTAATAAATTCCCATTGTTTAACCTGACTCATTTCATGGTATGTGCTTGAGCAGCCAAGGAAACTAAAGCATTTAACCTTAAATATTCAAAAAAATATTATGTGTGAATGTGTGTATGTAAATGTATGTGTAATATATATAAATGGAGAGAGAATGAGCAAATGAAATGAAGTAGAAATAAAATGTTAACAGTGAACCTGAGTAAATCATATTTGGATGTCCTTGTAGTTTTCTTATTTTTGCAACTTTTCTGACAGCTTGAAATTATTTCTAAATGAAAAGTTAAAAAGTCAAGAGCAATAGTTATATTCTGGCATGATGGGAGCACAAAAAGAAGCAAAACTGAATTAACCAGGGGGCATGAATTTAGGAAATTGAGATGAAAACAAACGTGTTGGGAGTCCTCTCAGAAACCAGTTGACATATATTAGCTTTGCTAAGTGCTAGACTTGGCCCAGATATCATGAGATGATAATGGAGGATTCAAGTATGCTATGTTCTAATAATCTTACAAGACTTAGTTCATTTTTAGCTCTACTAACCTAGCCTATTGAAAACAATGCAAATTAGTTATGCTTTAATATTTGGGTTTTAAGAAGTATAATAGTTCTTGCCCATTTATGTTAGCATATTAAATTATACCATAACTATAATGGAAATTATTTGTCTACAACTTTCATCTAATACAGGGTCTTTAGAATGTCATTAATAGGGAAGCGGGTGTGGCTCAGTCGATAGAGCTCCCGTTTACCATATGGGAGGCCCCGGGTTCGCTTCCCGGGGCCTCCTTGTGAGGGCAGGCCGGCTGGCCCGCGCCGCGGGGTGGGCTGATGCAGCAAGACCTCACAGCAGGAAGCGGGTGTGGCTCAGTCGATAGAGCCCCCGTTTACCATATGGGAAGCCCTGGGTTCGCTTCCTGGGGCCTCCTTGTGAGGGAAGGCCGGCCCGCGCGGCGCGGTGGGCTGATGCAGCAGGACCTCACAGCAAGGGGGAGATAAGCAGACACAGAAGAAACAGCGAATGGACACAGCA
>JAQZBX010041275.1:0-22401 GCA_029593785.1 Cabassous unicinctus
ATTCATTGATTCTCATGTTCTTATCCATACAATACAATGAAGGTAATCATATCATCTTTATTAGCCAGAGAAGACAAGACCTCCAGCATCTTAACTCTTGGAAAGGGTAGTCCTCCCCTTATTTTTCCTTAGCACACCTCATGTTCCTTTTGTTTATTGGACTGGGGATACTCCTGGGTGAAGTGTTTGGCATTCATGACAAGGTGGGCCAAGAATGTTGTGGTGAAGACATAAATCTTAAGATTCTTTTTCCATTCTTAGCCTTGCCTATCTGCTTGTCTGGTTGTGAGTGAAAATCCAGAGGAAGATAGATGCCAGCTAAAGTATTGACAATGCAATCACAGGTGAGTAGGGAATTCTTTAACTGAAATTCCACCTCTGTTGCCAGCAGATGAGAAGATTTCACCTATTGGTGTGGATATTACAAGTGTATTCAGTAGTTATTTAAGGATCAGAGTTTCATTTTATACAGGACTCTAATAATTATGGTAAGTTAGGGACTGAGCAATAAGTAATCTTCCAAGGTAATTGCAAAAGTTGGTTCCAGCTTCCATAAAGACTGTATTCTCTGAAAAGATGACATATGTTTTCTTTTTCTCACACATCTCATGGCCTCCTTGGATAAATAATGAATTCATGGTTCATGTTCATCCCTGAGATTAGCCCCAGCATGTAATGAATAGAAGTGACAGAGATGAACAAGAGGAGAAGCTTATAGTGAGGAGATAGGCTGAGTTTTCAGCTGTGGAGTCAGTCCAACATTAAAGGTAATGTGGTGTAGGGGTAGGCATATTTGCCAGAAGCATGAGAATGTTAGTAAATTAAATGAAATGAGGAATAACTTATTTATTTTTCCCCAATTTAATTTTCTTAAAATGTTGATGGAATATATTTGAACATTTTGAAAATTTTTTTTAAAAGAAACAAAACCTTACCACTGTAGTTCAAATTTCCCAACTTTAATTTTCTAAATAAAATTTATTTAAATTTTATAAATGGATGCAATGTATAGGAACTGTTTATTCCTTCCTTGCAGCTGTGGTTTCAGGAGCTTTATAATATGTAGAATAAAATTGTGTGTGTGTGAAAATTTTTGAAGACTTTGAGAGACCAGAAACAATGAATAGGATTCTTTTAATCTTTCACACAGAGTTGAGATCAAGATAACTTGAGACAATGAAAATGTATTTGTAGACCATGGAAAAAAGTTGAGATTGTGAAGTCTCCTTCCACTGGAATGGTCTGTCTCAGGCCATTTATCAGTACAACTGTCTTAGGAATCCCTGGCTCATGACCCTGAACCATCTGTATTTATACATTACAATGAATACCTAAGTTACGTAGCATGGAGAAAAGCAGGACTTACTGCTTTGATACCTATTTAATTTAGCAGAATTCTGGATATTTCTTCAAGTTTCCCTGCCATTTTAGTGAATAATAGACATTTGAATTGAATTTAGATAAAAAGCAAGTCACTCATTCACTTAGATTAGTCAAAATTTATAATATATTCTTAAATGACTTTATAAATGAGAGGAAAATAAGTATATTGTTTGCCTTACAATAAGTTGATAAATTTACTTAGGATTATTTGGAAAGATTGAGTTAGTTTTGAATGCTTGAATGAAAGCTTTATAATCAGCAGAAAGAAGGCATAATTACAAGTTTATTGAGAAATTTCCAGGTATATATAACATCCTGTGTCATGTGATTTTCTTTCATAATTGGGTGTTATGTATTTGGAGTATGCATTTGTCTGTGAGTGTATCTGAAACGCATCTGACAATTCAGCATTGATAAGGTGTTACTGAAACCCCATACACATTTTGTTTTTTATGTATACAGTTTCTGCTTCTTCAGTGCTGTTGTTTTGTACATCACACTCAGGACATTCATTAGGATAGTCCTCTGTGAACACAAATTTCTGTGATATTTCAGGAGTATGTGACCTTCAAGGATGTAGCTGTAGACTTCACCCAGGAAGAATGGGACCTGTTAGACACATCCCAGCGCAAGTTGTTCAGAGAAGTGATGTTGGAGAATGTCAATAACCTGGTTTCAGTAGGTGAGACTCTGAAAAATTTTCTACCCTTTATATCTATCTCTTATCTATCTACCATCTGTATAACCTATCTATCTACCTATATATTTATCATAAATAATCTTCCATTTATTTATTCAAATAGCTTCTCCATATTGTATAATCTTTATTTTCTCTTATTATTTTATACTTTGTAATTTTAATTCATTTATATTGTTATAAAAAATAAAACTGCCTAAGTGAATATGTACTTATGTTTTTATGTACATGTACTTCACTCCAATAGAATTTAATCCCCCTAACTACAACTTAATATTTCTCTTGTTCTGAGAAATCAATAAATTCTTTTTGAATGGCTAAGTAATTCACTATAGTTAAATAAGTATTTTGATCCAAGGGCTATGCTAAGGCTTCAGAACGTAGTAGTAAAAACATTGCATATATACTTTTCCATATAGAATTAAGATCATTCTTCTGGGATTTATGTTAATTGGATTATTGTTGGACATAATATTCAATCACTTTGGAAACATAGATTTCTCCCCATTATAAATATAGATGACACTGCAATTTCTTTTTGTACTAGTGAATGGGTAACTATAACCAGTGGTGTTCATGAAATGTGCAAAAGCTCAGGAGTTACAATTTCTTTTGAAATATTATCAATGATCTGAGTTCTAGGTTTTGTTACATAATTGACTTTCAATGCTTACCTTATTCTTTGGTAACCTGCCATGCACATAATGATCATACTCTGTTACTATCAGAATTCAAAATGCAGGTAACTTTTTTTCATACAAACAGGATATCAAGTCTGCAAAGCCGATGTGCTTTCCCAGCTGGAACAAGGAGATGTGTTGAGAGAAAGAATAGGATTTCCTCAATACCAGATTTCAGGTGAGCTTTAAGGACCTGTGCATCAGAAGAGAGGTCTCATGATATAGTAAGTAGATGATTGAATATTTTAACTTCAGGATTACTTAAGTAAATCATGATTCCTTCAGGTTTACTTACATGAGTTATGATTTCAGAAATGTACCTGTGGATATTCGGGAAATTTTAATCACATGTGTTTATTCCTTATACTTTTCAAGCTTTATCAAGTGTCATTGGCATTGTGAAAGGGATACTCATTTGTTATTGCAAGTAAACCTTCATATTATCCTTGTGTTGGTCCTATTCTTTGAATATTTTCCCTGTTTTTTTTACCTCCCTGATATCCCAAATTCTTTTTTCTCATATTCCATGCCTGAAAATCTTCTGATTGTAATTTTCTATAATGTTTTCTTTTCCCTAAAGTGTTCATTAGTTCAATATTTTTTCCAAGGTAATTGTGAAGGTGGGAAACATACTGAAAGAGATACTTGGAACTTTCCAAAAATTTTGTCCCTCTAATTGCTATTTTATCAATTTATTTTGTTTTTTTTTAAATTACTACAGGGAGGAAAAGTACCTTTAAAACTTGTGAAATGATAAAAATGATAGACAACCAACGTACCTGTAGGAAAGACACTTCTAAAATCATGGCATTGGTAAGCTTAATTTTGTGACACTTAGTATTTCAAATAGATGCCTGTGGATGTAATGAATTAGGAATTCAGTAAAATCATGAAATTGTAATTAATATTGGGATGAAGTGCTAACCCAGCAAAAATCTGTGATAGTTTGAATTAAGGTAAAAACTAACCTAAACACAAACTCTTACCTGAGTTCATGTAAAAAATGAATTGCATAAATCTGTTTCACATACATAATCTTTGAAACATCATGAAGCTCAAAATTAATCAGATTCTTCTGCAATTAGATTGTTATAAGAGAGAATATCTCTGTGTATGGAGCAGAATAATGTGTATGTGAAATCAACAAGGCAAATATTTTAATTGGAGACTATCACTATTGATTAGTCTAGGATTCATACATAGGGAAATGAAGTAATTCATTGTTTTGGACAAATGTTTTACAATCTCACATCTCATTCCCCACCACAGAGATCTCACACCCAAAAGAATTCCTTTAAATGTAATTATTTGCAAGAAGATTCATCTCACACATCCACAGTGAACCAACATGCATTCATTCACATGACAAAGAAATCCTGTTTCAGGAAACCACCTCCAACTCTCTTCAGTGATCATTCATCTTTTAATCAACATAAATATATTTACTCTAGAAGTAAATCATATGAATGTTCCCAAAGTGTTAAAAATTGTATGCACTGCTCTGACCTCAGACAATACAATGGAATTCCCTTTGGAGAGAAACTCTATGAATGTCATGTCTGCGGAAAAGCCTTCAGTCAATCTGCTCATCTTAAAGTACATGTGAGAACTCCCACTGAAGAGAAACCCTATGAATGTCTTCTTTGTGAGAAAGCTTTCAGTCACTCCTCTTCCCTAAAACAACATGAGAGAACTCATACTGGAAAGAAATCCTCTGAATGTCATTTATGCGGAAAAGCTTTCAGTCATCATTCCGAACTTCAACGACATGAGAGAACTCACACTGGAGAGAAACCATATGAATGTCATCTTTGTGAGAAAGCCTTCAGTCAATATGCTCATCTTCAAGCACATGAGAGAGCTCACACTGGAGAGAAACCATATGAATGTCATCTTTGTGGGAAAGCCTTCAGTCAACATTCTCATCTTCAACGACATGAGAGAACTCACACTGGAGAGAAACCATATGAATGTCATCTTTGTGGGAAAGCCTTCAGTCATCATTCCCATCTTCAACAACATGAGAGAACTCACACTGGAGAGAAACCATATGGATGTCATCTTTGTGAGAAAGCCTTCAGTAGATATTCTCATCTTAAAGCACATGAGAGAATTCACACTGGAGAGAAACCATATGAATGTCATCTTTGTGAGAAAGCCTTCAGTAGATATGATCATCTTAAAGCACATGAGAGAACTCACACTGGAGAGAAACCCTATGAATGTCATCTTTGTGGGAAAGCCTTCAGTAGATATGCTCAACTTAAAGAACATGAGAGAACTCTCACTGGAGAGAAACCATATGAATGTCATCTTTGTGAGAAAGCCTTCAGTCACTCCTCTTCCCTAAAACAACATGAAAGAACTCACAGTGGAGAGAAATCCTATGAATGTCATCTATGCAGAAAAACTTTCAGTCAGCATTCCTCTCTTCAACGACATGAGAGAACTCACACTGGAGAGAAACCATATGAATGTCATCTTTGTGAGAAAGCCTTTAGTCACTCCTCTTCTCTAAAACAACATGAGAGAACTCACACTGGAGAGAGACCATATGAATGTCATCTATGTGGGAAAGCCTTCAGGCAATCCTCTGCCCTAATAGAACATCAGAGAACTCACACTGGAGACAGACCATATGAATGTCATCTTTGTGGGAAAGCCTTCTGTCACTCCTCTTCCCTAAAAAAACATCAGAGAACTCATACTGGAGAAAAACCATATGAATGTCATCTTTGTGGGAAAGCCTTCAGTCAATATTCCCAGCTTCAACCACATGAGAGAACTCACACTGGAGAGAAACCCTATGAGTGTCATCTCTGCGGGAAAGGCTTCAGGCAGTCCTCTTCCCTAAAACAACATGAGAGAACTCACACTGGAGAGAAACCATATGAATGTCATCTTTGCGAGAAAGCCTTCAGTAGATATGATAATCTTAAAGAACATGAGAGAACTCACACTGGGGAGAAACCATATGAATGTCATCTTTGTGAGAAAACCTTCAGTAGATATACTAATCTTAAAAAACATGAGAGAACTCACACTGGAGAGAAACCCTATGAATGTCATCTTTGTGGGAAATCCTACAGTCAATCCTCTTCTCTGAAAAAACATCAGAGAACTCACACCAGAAAGAGATCAATGAAAGCCAGCTTTGAGGGAAAGCCTTCAGACAATCCTCTTCCCTAAAACATCATGAGAGAACTCACTGGAGAAAAGCTCTATGAATGTCTTCTATTCAGGGAAGCTTTCAGTCAATATTGCCATCTTCAATGACCTGAAAGAACTCACACTGCACAGAAATACTATGACTGCAGTACTTTTGTGAAAGGCTTCTTCCATCTCTTTTCCATTAAAAAAACATGAAAGAACTCACACTGGAAATAAACACTATGAATATTATCAATGTGGGAAAGCATTCAGCAATTATTCTAATCTTAGATGACATGAGAAAACTCACACTGGAGAGAAGCCCTATGAGTTTCACCAGTGTGGGAAAGCTTTCAGTCAACAATCCCATCTTCAACAACATGAGAGAACTCACATTGGAGAGAAACATTATGTGCCATTTATGTGGGAAAAACTTCAGCCAATTTTCTAATCTTAAAGACCGTGAGAGAACTCACACTGCAGAAAAACTGCATGAATGTTGTCTGTTTAGGAAACCTTTCACCTGTATTTCTTCCCACAGGCAACATTAAAGAATTCATGCTGCACAGAAACCATAATATCATATATATGGGGAAATTTTAATTTTTCTGACCTTAGACAATAGGAGATTACTCAAATGGAGAGAATCCTTATGAATGTCAACAATTTGAGATAGTCATTGAGCCAATATTCTTATTTTAAATGTAACATCTCATACTATAAATGTTTTACATATTTAAGAGACTTCAGCCATAGATTTAACATTTAAACATACCAGAGAACTCACATTCTGAAGAAACACTGTTTTTAATGTGTTCAGATATTACTGTCATCATCCATACTTCTTCAGATAATCTAATAACATTCATACTGGTGAGAATCTATATGTGTGTTATGTAGCAAAGTAACTTAATAGATAAATAATATACTATATGAGAAAAGACATAGTGTAAATATAATGGATTTGAAGAGATCTCTTCTACCACTCTAATAAGCTAACCAGCAAATTCATATGTGAGGAATTCTACACCTGTACTCAATGTGGGATTGTCCTAATTCCTAATTTAACCTTTAAATTAAATGAGTGAACTCGAAAAGAGTGAAACACTACGTCTGTAAACACTGTGCACTATCATTCAAAGCTAAGACTTAATGTGCTAAAGGAAACTTAGTTTAAGAATAACCACAAAACATTAAATAAGACAAAGAAGATTTCATTAGAAGGATGGAACTCATTGAGGAATTTCCAGAAAATTCATTGTGGAGAATGCAATGAAAAATCATGGGAAATCATTTATTCAGAGATTGGGAGGTTACGTGCATCTGTAATTTTGTTTCTCTGGTGGATATTGTTTGAGGGGCTTGGGAAAATGATTGGGTATCTGATGGATGATTTTGTGAATATCACCTGGAAATTTTATAGATTTGGGATAGGAAAATGTATGAAGTCTGTGATTTTGCAATCTTTCCCACAGAAATGAATGTAGTTGCCTTTCCTGGGCCAGTGATTAAATATCTGAAGGGAATGAATAGATATGGTCATTTTGTTCCTAATATTAGATAAAACAACACTTCATCTTTGTGACTAGATAATCAGTGGGTGTGAGAATCATGCACAAAGTAGTTCACTGTGCCAGGCAGAGGTCCAGATCATTCCCACTTCCCATTGCTAATTTCCCAGTAGGAAGTATCCAGGAAAAATGCACTGCAATAATCATCTTATTAATAAAATATCTAATAGATTCTAAAACCTTCCATACCCATAGGCAATGCCATTATGATGGTTGACATTTGGAAATCCTTTCCTTGACATTAATTATTAAAATATTAAGTTACAGAACATGCCAATATGGAAACATTGCAACTAAGGTTTTTAACAAACAAATCAATTTTATTGATGCATATAAGTAAAGAATGCAATCCATCCGAAGTGTATTGTCAATTGTATTTGGCATAATCACATAGTTGTGTATCCATCACTTCAGTCATTATTAGTACATTTTCATTATTTCAATAATAATAATTAAAAAAAAAAACAGAAAAACAAACAAAAAGTCATCACCTCTCATTCTCTCTCTGATTCCCTTGATGTACATAGCCACCCTTTTTGGCTATTCTTGCATATTTATTTATTTTAATGAAGTTTTATTGAGATATAGACACATACCTTACAATCTCTCCTTAGTGTATAATCAATAGGTCTTTGTATAATCAAAATGCTGTGCCTTCATCACCAAAATAATTTTTTAAAAATTTCTTTACTTCATAAAGAAAAGCTCATGGAAATGGATGTGGCTCAAGTCACTGGGCTCCCATCTACCATATAGGAGGTCCAGGGTTTGATTTCTGGGGTCTCCTGGTGAAAGGCAAGCTAAACTGTGTGATGAGCTGGTCCATGCAGCATTCTGGCCCACACAGGAGAGCTGACCCATCAAGGAGTGCAGACCCACTTCGAGTGCTGGCACACACAGAGAGCTGGCACAGCAAGAAGATGCAACAAAAACAGACACAGAGGAGAGACAATAAGAGACACAACAGACAAGGCAGCTGGAGTGGCACAAGAGATTGCGCACCTCTCTCTCACTCTGGAAGTTTCCAAGATTGGTTCCTGGAACTGCCTAAAGAGAAGACAAGCAGACACAGAAGAACACACAGGGAGCAGACAGCAAGCAAAAAACAATGAGGGAGGGTGAAATAAATAAATAAGAAAAAGGAAAAACTTCGTAACTTAGCAGTCACTTCATAATTCATCTATCCTGTCACAATCCTACATTTCTCATCTAATTTCATCTTTATAAATTGATTTATATTTGCATATTAAATAAATGGAATCAAACAATTTTGAATTTATTTTTGTATAAGATGTGATAGTCTACCTATTTTTTGTTATAGTTTTTTAAATTATTTTTTAAACATACTTAGATCATAGAAATATTACATGAAAAATGTAAGGGATTACCATATGACCCTCTCACTACCACTCCCACACATTCCCACATTAACAACTTCATTCACTAGTGTGGTACATTTGTTACAATTGATGAACACAGATTGGAGCATTACCACTACATGGGGGTTATACTTTACATTATAATTTAAACTATCTCCCACACAATTGTGTAAGTTAGGATAAGATACATAATGGCCTGTATCTGTCATTGTAGTGTCAATCAGGACAATTCCAATGTCCCCAAAATGCCCCCATATTACACCTATTTTTCCCTCTGCCATCATTCATTCCCTAATACAGATGATTCTGGGTTGTTGATGTTCACTCCACCTGTAATTGAGAGGGGGCTTAGGTTCCATCAGGCAGGTGGATGGGACTGTCTTGCTTGCAGTTGTACATTCTCTCTGTTCCTTGGGATTGTTATTGTCCATCATCATTTCCTTTTTAAATTGTCCTGTGTGAGTCCAATGAACTGGTGAGTAGGTGTTGCAACTCTGTTGAGATTCAGGAATGAACTGGCAGGGGGAAATCCCAAAGATTTAAGTCTCTTGGACAAAAATTTTCAACTCTAGTACTAACTATACATTCAAATAGAAGTGCCAGAAGAGTCATTTGTAGGGAAACCACAACTGAGTTCAACTCTGTCACACTGGGGAGCATAAATTCCAAAATAAGTCCCATTGGCAGGACACCAAACTCCTAGGCTCTCTGCCTGGCCCATAGTGTATGGATGTCTCCAGAGACCTCAGTAGCCCCACTATTTGAGGGCATATCTACTGTGGCATTCTATAGGACCCTGCTGAGTCATACATGAGTGTAACTTTTGGGATGACATCCCAACACTCTTTGAAGTCTGTTAGCCCTATAAACTCATTAGTATTTACCATTTCCTCCTTTTATTCAAGATCTTTTTCCAGTTGCATTGCTAATTGGTGTTTGGTAGTAATCCCTTGGTACCAGGGGGCTCATCCCCAAGAGTCATATCCCATGCCAGTGGGACAGTAATGCATTTATATGCTGAGTATGGCTTAGAGAGAGGCCACATTAGAGCAAAAAGTAGGCACCTCAGAGGTAACACTTAGGCAACCTAGAATACTAGGCTAAGTTTCAATTTCAAAAGGAAATGTTCATAAGTACAGTCATCAATATCAAGGGCCCATCAATGGTCCATCCTACTTCACTAGTCAATGCCCCTGTACTTAGGGGATTCTTGATGTCACATTAGCAAATGTAGCAGAACTCTCCAAGAAGGGAATTGGATATTCTTTCAAGTTATTGTGTGGATCTCCACCTACCATGACAATGCCCCATGAACATTGGAAATCATTGATATGCTTTGTAAGTATGTCCCAGGTGAACTTCCTTCCATGCATCCCACATCATTGACACACTGCACCAATGACCATCCCATCTGTGATGGTTAATCATAGAGATGATACTACCCAAGGACTTGCACCCTATTCTGTGGGGAATTAATGCATTTCCAGTTGTACACAGGGGAGTTGAACATTGTTAGGCAGAAATATATATGTATGCTTGTCTGTTATTGTTTTTACTTAGAGACTAAGTATGGTTTAGGGTAATGTGTGTGGTTGCTGAGTTGACAAGGGGTGGACTATGATGGTTAGGCTAATGTGTCAACTTGGCCAGGTTATTGTGTCCAGATGTTAGGTCCAGCAAGCACTGGACTAATTGTAATACAAGAGCATCTGTGGACTTCGATCACCAGTGAGTTTACTGCATGGATGGCTGATTACATCTGCATCAATCAGGGAGATTGCATCAGCAATGGGTGATGCTTTTATCCAATCAGTTGAATGCCTTAAATGGGGAAGTGATTTCAACATACAAAGAGAATTTCCCAGCTCATCTTTGGACAGCCAACTTCTCCCAGAAACTCATCAATGATGTTTCATTGGACTTTCATTGGAGCCCCTGGTTTTCCGCCTGCCTGTGGAACCTGGAATTGTGCATCCCCATGGTCACATGAGAGTCTCATAAAATCTCATATTATTGACAGATATCTCCTGTTGATGCTGTTTCCTGAGAAAACCCTGACTACTCCCACAGTTGTAACACTTCTGTTATCCAAAAATTCATTAAAAATGAAGCCAACATAACCAAAGAAAATTAATAAGAAAATGAAATAATAATGGTAGTTTTAAAAATGGCAAAAACACAAAAATTTAAAAAGAATTTGAAGTAATAAATAATAAAAAATAAAATTAAAAAATGTTTGGCATTATGAGTTTCATCACTGTAAGATTTATTGTCTGGTATGTAGTGACATTTTCTTCTATTTATTCCCCCAGTGTCTTATTATTTTTTTTTTCATTTTATCTTCAAAGAAGCTTTAGGTAACAGAAAAGTCACATAGAGAATATTGGGGATTCCCATATACCCACCTTCCATCCCTTTTTTCACTTTCTCCTATTAATAACATTTTATATGTGGATGGTACATTTGTTACAACTAATGTACAAATATTGAAGCATTGCTACTAATCATGGTCAATGATTTACATTATGGTTTACATTTTGGAACATACTATTTTATAAATTTTGATGAAATTTAACATGGACTGAATCCATTATTGCAAGATTATGCAGAACAATTCCAATGCCCCAAAATGCCCCCATGTTCCATCTGTTCTATTCTTCACTCCTCCCCCCTCAGAACCCACAACAATCACCAAGCTTCACTCTTTGAAGTACAAGATTCATAATTACTTGTGACAATATTGATGGCTTATTATCCTGGTCTGTCCTCCCCTATTAGGCACTGCCTATGCTCTCAAGAGACTCCTGCCCCTCTATTTGAGAAAAGAGCAGGTCTCCCCAGAATGGGAATCCAACTCCTTACCATTCATTGTGTGGGTCTCCATCCACTGATACAATGCAGTAAGAGAGGATGAACACTCACATACTCCGTAGTAGCCTGCCCCAAATGCACCCTCTGCCACATGTCTCCCACATCTAACACCCTAAACCAGTAACCTTCCCCTGCCATATTATCCAAAAAAATTCCCAACATTATAGTTTAAACCACATACCTACAAATCCCCACAGTTCATCCACTCTCTCTTCCCAGTTCCATGGACAGTGTAAACACCCCCACCCTAAAATCCTAACAAGCCAGCACTGCTCATTGCAATAGCATCACCACACCACTGTCATGCCCATCCACTGCACAAGTACACCTTTCCATCTTATCATAGATTTTGACCACAATCTAGTCAAAATACACAACCCTGTATTCCCTTTCTGTCTGTAAAATTATCTTCCATACTCTAGTTTGTGAGTCTCCTCATCTTGCTTAAATCATGTCTGTAAGGTCCTATAATAAGTATCCATCAGAGCCTGGCTTGCTTCACTGAACATAAGGTCTTCAAGGTTCACCCATGTTATCCCATGTGTCAATACTGCATTCCTCTTTACAGCTGAGTAATATTATAACACATTGTATGTATATACCAGAGTTTGCTTATCTGTTCATCTGTTGATGAATATTTTAGTTCTTTTCAACTTTTGGAAATAGTGAATAATGCTGCTATGAATATTGGTATGTATATATCTGTTCATATCCCTGCTTTCAATTCTTCTGAGTATATACCCAGGAATAATATTTCTGGATAATAATGGCAGTTCAATATTTAGCTTCCTGAGGAACTGAAAGACTGCCCTCCAGAATGGTTGAATCATTCTGCATTTCCACCAGCAGTGGATAAGTGTTCCGATTCCTCCACATCCTCTCCAACACTTGCAGGACTCAGTTTTTTTAAAGCCACTGGTCTAATAGGTGTAAGATGATGTGATATTGTAGTTTTGATTTGCATTTCCCTAATAGCTACTGATGTTGAACATCTTTTCATGTGATTTTTAGCCATTTTTATTTCTTCTCTGGAGAAGTGTCCCTTCAAAACCCCCATTTTTAAAATGGGTTGCTATTTTTTTTTATTTTGATCTGTAGAATTTCTTTATATATGCTGGATATTAGGCCCCTATCAGATATATGGTTACCAAATATTTTCTCCCATTCAGTAGGCTGCTCTTTTTCACTTTCTTGACAAAATCCTTTGAGGTACAAAAGTTTTAAATTATGAGAAGTTCTTATTTATCTATTTTTTCTTTTGTTGCTCATGCTTTGGGCAACTTCATGAAACCATTTCTCAATACAATGTCTTGTAGATGCTTCCCTACATTATCTTCCAAGTTCTTCATTGTCTTGGCTCTTATATTTAGATGTTAAGTTAATTTTTGTATAAGGTGAGATATGGTGTTCCTCTCCCATTTTTTTTTATATGGATACCCAGTTCTCCAAGCACAATTTGTTGAAGCACCCATTCTCTACCAGTTGAGTTGGCTTGGTGACCTTCTCAAATATTAGTTGACTGTTTACGGAAGGATCAATTTCAGAACTCTCAATTCAGTTCCATTGGTCAGTATGTCTATCCTCATGCCAATACAATGAAGTTTTGACCATTGAAGCTTTGTAGTATGTTTTAAAGTCTGGAAGTGTGATTCCTCTGATTTTGCTTTTCTTTTTCATTATTTCTTTGGCTATTCAAGGCCCCTTGTCCTTCCAAATAAATTTTAGAGTTATCTTTTCCAAATTGCCATGGGAATCAAATGAAAGCACTCTGAAGGGGGAGTACCACTTTATTTGATCTCCTTCAATATATATACAGTAAGCTATATCAGTGCTGTACATGAAAGCACTCAGAAACTTTTTTTTCCTTCCACAGCAGATAATGGAGGGGAAGAAAGCTCTAAATATGTAGCAGTGTAAAGTAAGAAAGTACTCATTATTTTCAGCCAGAACTGATAACAGCAGCTTTTTCCCATGCAGCAGTAATTTGCTTGCACAGCAAAGCAGGTTTAAATTGTTTCATGGATAATTTAACCAAAATGTTCCCATATCTCCCCCTTTATTGTTTAAGAAAGGAGATGAAAAGGAAAGAGGAAAATGTATCCTGACACAGTCTTTAAAAATATCTGTTTTGATTTGATGATTGGTAGTAGTAAGGCTAGGTTGCTGTCGCCTACCTGGGTTCTTAACTGGGCTTAGCATGGGAAACAAAGTAGCCATGGGGGCAGTTGACCTCTTTTGGGAGGGTTGAGGGTTAATGCCCTACCTCTGTAGGCCCTTAAATTCTCCCCTTATGGCCCCTGTGATTGAGCCTGTCTTAGGTTGTTCCTTCCCTGAGGAATCTTTCCCATCTCTGGGTAACCAGCCATCTTCCAGGGTCAATCATGGTGATGTGAGACTGCCAAGGTTTACATGGCCTCTACACTCAGAACCTGCCTTGGGATAACCACACTCACTGGTGGGTCCTGTCTCAGGTTACAAGCTTCAGAAAACCCAGGTTTACCAGCACGTAGAATGCTTATACAGCTTAAAGAGACACAAGCAATTCCAACTATGGGATGTATGCAGGAAACCCCCAGAATATGGTAAAACTAGAAAAAGCAAGTGAGAAGGAAAGAAAGGAGACTTCAAGGTAAAGCTGGGGGACATAAGGCTTAAAAGTTTACTCTAGAAAATAAGGATTTGTTACAAGCATGAATGAAATAAATTTTTGTTACCTAGCAGAGCTGAACAGAGCATTTACTAAAATTAAACAACTAGTTTAATAATATTTATGAAAAACTAGAAGTTTTTTAAGTAAAGTGTTCTTAAGTCTTTTCCTTGATGTTTCTTTGTTCTTGATCTTCGAATGTAGGAAAGAAAGATGAGGCAGCAACTAAGGTGATGAATTTTTGTTCAGCATGATGAGCTTGAGACAGGGCTTGATGAATTAACTTAAGAATTACCAATAAAACAAAAAGCATAATTATTTCAATAGAGATATTACTCAGATTCTAATGTTTAGGCCATGAAACCAATTAGATGGACTTAACCATTGCAGATTATTATGAAGTGTTTGGAACAAGTTTTGCTGAGCAATAAGTTGTATTTTAGGATAGTTGATGTTCCAGATGTAGTTAGAGAGTAAGCACTTCTCCCTGCAGATGGGAGGGAAAAAGTCCTTTTTAAGTGAGTTTTTTCCTTGCCCCCAGAAAAGCTGGGAACTGTTTCAAGGTAAGGGGGTGACACAAAATTTTAACATGTTCCCAGTCATACTGCAAATCTTGTCTGGTAAGTAGAGCTTGTTGTTATTCACCTATCCAAAAAATAGCTGCTTCTGATGCATCAAGTTTGGTAAGAATATTATTGATATGAGTTTGTGTTAAAAGTTCATCAGAGACATTGATCATAATTTGATTAACAACATGAACAGTTTGGACAGATACTGTTAAGGTGACTGCTGCAGTGGTGGCAGTGGCAGCTATGATAATGTCTGAAATAATGAAAGTAATAAGTGTACTAATGAATTTAGTGGTTTATTTGTTATATTTCAATCTCTTATGATGTGTATACATACATTCACATGCTTACCAAACTGGTGGACACTGTTACACCTGGCTCATATTTGGCTAGATTTCTGAATAGATACAGGATAAATGCTAATATGTATATTTAATTTAATAATTTTATATGGATAATTAGTCTGAGAAATAAAAATAACATAATCAATTAAAAGATTAAATTATTATTGAATTGAGTTATAGAATGATAGACAAATAGAGCAGTTTTACACATATATACGAACTAACATCTAGCTTTTGGTTCAGAAGTTTTGAATTAAGGCTTATACTAGAGTTTTGATAGAAAACATTTGTGTTAAATACCTTCTCCTAGGGTGGGACTATAACTGGTTTATAGTATTCATCATTAATTAACTTGATACTATAGATATCTTATTTTTTATAAAAACATCCCTGATGTGCTCACAGTTTAGTTCTTATTATTTATCCTGTAATAAGAAAAGTCCTGACTAGCAAGGCATAGGTTTGCTGATTAATATTTGAGACTACTGCATACAATAGTGGTGGGACCACTGCATACAGTAGTGTTGTTACTTACCTTGGTGGACCGACTGATATCTGGGGCATTGATGTGCTGCAAAAGGATGACTAGGTCCAGGCCATATTTCTTCACCAAGGTGATCCTGTGGGCCATCACCAATTATAATTCTCGTGACAATGGTTGATGGGATGAGGATTGCAAATGAGAGGATAGAATGAAGAAGAGTTAATTGAGATGGCTCTAATAAAGGTGAGATTAGCAGGTTGAGAATTAAACTTTGGCTGATAGTGTAAGTAATACTTAGGTAAGATTTGAGGGCATAAGGTATGAGAGGTAGATGAAAAGCATAAAGGGGATAAATTAGCAACAAAATTGTATGATCAATGGGTAGCCAGTCAACACCCTCTTTAAGGGGTTCTGATGAAGGGATCCAGTTTCCCCCAGTTCATAGTGATGTACATTAGCTGAAGTTAATAGGATTTGTTTTAGTAAGAAGAAGGACATGTAGTACCTTTGTAAAAATTGATGCTGTAACAGCTAAGTATGCAAGGAACTTATATTTAGGGGAGGGTGGCACCCCAGTGTGAGAGTGCAGCCTTTTGGTCTCATTGTTTAAAGCTTTCCCAAGTTAATCCCTACACTTGGATAAAATTACAGCATGGTTTTGTCTTGGAGTTCCTTTGTTCCTCTATTGTCAAACTCTCCATCTGTGGTATTGTGTTGTTGGTTGGATTTTTCCATGCCATGGTGAGGTTTCACCCTTTGTGCTGGGATCCACAATGGTCCTTTTGGCAATAAAACACAGGCATACCTTCTTCCCCATGTTAGTAAATCTACTAGTCCATGCCATCCTGTATTGTTATCATCCCCTGTTAAGGGCTTGTAAAGCACCTAAGGTTTCACCATTGACATGGTGCTATGGAAAGGCCATTCAGCTGCTGCAAAATCATCAGCACCTTGATTTTTAAAATTTAAATTATATAGAGCTGTTTCTGTATTACCCTTCAGACTGGATAGTCCTTGGTCCTTATTTCCCATTTGTTTAAAAAGAAGATGTTTTAGAGTGAAGTGACTGCATTCTATGATGGCTTGTCCTTTTGGATTGTAAGATTTTCCTGTAATATATTTGATCTGTCATTGTTGAAAGAAAAGTGATAACCATTTAGAGGTATATCCTGGTCCATTATCAGTCTTAATAATTTTTGGACATCCCATATGATTAAATGCAATGACCTGGTAAGAGATGACATGACGTGAAGATTCTCCTGTAAATGGGGTGGCCACTATGAAATGAGAGAAGGTATCAATGGTAACATGGATGCACTTAAACCTGCCAAAAGTAGGATAATGGGTGACATCTCTTTGCCATATTTTGTTTGCATTAAGGCCTTAGGGTTTAGTTCCAAATAACCGTGGTGATAGTGTATGCTTTCAGGAATCAGGACAAGCATGCACCACTTGCCTAGCTTGCTCTGAAGAGAGCTGAAATTGCTTTTGTAGAGCTTTAGCATTTTAATGGAAGAAGCTAGGTGATAGCTAGGGTTGCTGAAAGGCTAAAGTAAGACTAACCAGGGCATCTGCTCTTTGATTTCCTTCAGTTAAAGTCCAGGCAATCCAGAATGAGACTGAATGTGAGTGATGAACGGCGGAGGCTGTTGTACTGGGATCAATTGCTGCAGAATGAAGAACAGAAAACATGGATTTTCATCAGCTGGGTGTTTAATAACAGCCTGCTCAGTGTGCTGTAAAGTATATACTACATAAGTAGAGTCGCAAATGACGTTGATGGTTTGCTGATCAAAATGCTGTGGGGCCATAATGGCTGCTGCTCATTCAGCCCTTTGAGTGGATAAATAGCCATCTGTGACTCCTGAGTGCCATTTTCCATTTTCATTCCAGGTAAAGGCCGCCTTCCTTACCAGTTTTACCTGAGCCATCAAGGAAAACAGTAATGCAATTAGGAAGAGGGTTGGGAGAAAGTGTTTTTTCTTGTTTTTTTAACAAGGCAAGTATAGTCAGCTGTTGCAGTAGTTTATCTATAGGAAGTTGAAAGTTTAATTTGCCTATAAAATTAGCCATTGCTATTTGAATAGCAGTAGAATTATGATAATCAAATTCAAAGTGTTCAGGAGAAACAGAGATAATGGATTATATCTGGGTCATTTCCAGTTAGCATTTGTACTCTAATGTGTCCTTTCATCAATAACTGTACTATTCCTTCTAAATAGATGGAGAAGGTTTTACATCCCATATGGTGTAAAAAAAGCCATTCTAACACTGCTAGACGAGGCACAAACTGGACTATAATGCCTGTGGGTGAGTGCTGAGTGTAAAGTTAGGTAAGCCAGATCAGTTTAAACAGATCCCTGCATTCTAATTGTCGCAAATTGATTGCTTCACTAACATGTTTTAATTCTTTTATTGATTCTTTAGATAAAGTTCTAGGGGAAGCAAGCCTGGCATCACCTTTTAAAGTGTTAAATAAGTTGGTTAATTGCTCTGTAGTGATTCCCAGGTTGGGACATAACCAGCTAATACCACCAATCAGCTTTTGTAAGTTATTCAAGGTTATTTCAAGTAGAATATTTAACTGAATCTTTGGGGCTGAATGGTTCTTCATGACACCACAAAGCCTAAATATTACCAGGGGTCAGTGAGTTGTATCTTTTCAGGGGCAATGCAAAGTCCAAACTTGGGCAAGAGTTGCTGAGTGGCCTTAAAGATTTCTGCTAGTTATTGATCTGTAGGGGCAACCATAAGAATGTCATCCATATAATGATAAATATAGGCATTAGGAAACTGGGCGTGAATGGGTGCTAAATCCTCAGCAATGAAATGTTGACAAATAGTAGGACTGTTCATCATGCACTGAGGTAACACCTTCCAGTGGAACCTTCTAGTGGGCTCTGAATTATTAAGAACAGGTAAAGAAAAAGCAAATCTGATTTTGTCTTTTGGGTCTAATGGGATAGTAAAGAAACAGTCCTTTAAATCTATAACAAAAAGTGGCCAATCTCTGGGTAAAATTGCTGGATTAGATAACCTATTCTGCCCATAGGTTGCATAGATAAATTAATTTTTCTTAGATCGTGTAACAAGCACCATTTTCCTGATCTTTTTGGAATGACAAATATAGGGGTACTCCATGGGCTGGTAGAGGGCTCAACATGCCCAAAACTTAATTGTTCTTCCACTAATAATTGAGTCTGTTTCAATTTTTCCCCTTTTAAGAGTCACTGTTCAACCCAAACTGGAGTATCACATTTCCAGGTTATGTGTAAGGGGTTAATTTGAACAGTGCTGATCATCAAAAAGCATCATTTTCAAAATGAGTTTCTATTGAGTAAGTAAATCTCTTCCCCAAATATTGGTTGGGATTTCTAAAACAAATTGTTGAATGGGGGCAATTTGTTTTTCTGGGCCTTAGCAGAGAGACTTAACACTTTGCAGTGCTGCTTGTGGCTCTCCCACACTGGTTATATGTTGAAATTCATGTTGAAGGGGCCAAGAAGTTGGCCATTGACTGTGAGATATTATGGAAATGTCTGCACCTATGTCAATTAAGTCTTTAAAGGACACACCATTAATTTTGATATCTGAAAGGGGTCTCTCATCTGTAATGGCTTGAACCCAATGAATTTGATTTTCCCCAGTGTTTCCAAAGCTTTTATTGGAATATATTACATTACCTCTATTAGAAACCCAGTAGGGAGGTAATAGCAACTGAGCAATATGGGTTTGAGTGGGTATAACTTGATAAGTTCCCGAAGACACCATAATGTTAATTTCTATTATATAATCTGAGTCCATAACTCCAGGCGGAATAGTGATGCCTCTGCAACTTATGCTAGATCTTCCCAAGATTAATCTCACTAAACCTTCTGGAATAGGCTCTTTCTTGCCTGAATTGGCCAGATAGGCTTTATTTTCTTCTATATGTATTAATTCTTCAGTAGTGACAAAGTCCAGGCCAGCACTTCCCTGGATGGTGGCACATAAGTCTGGCAAGGATCTCAGAGCTGTGGGGGTGAAGCTGAGTGGCTCTGTTTTGATTGGGTATGATTGAACAAAGCCCTCCAAATGGATTTTGGGGCAACCTAGGGAGTGCCCCAGTGCCCATTTCCCAACAGTGGATTCCCATCTTTATCAAATTTAGATCTACATTTATTTGCCTAATGCTTTCCATTATGGCATCATGAATAGTCTTTAGTGGGCAGGGTGTCTTGTTTAGCTCGGCTCTTTTGTGAGCCTCCTGTATTATGAGGGCAATCCTTAGCATAATGACCTGGTTCTCCTCAAACAAAACATTTCACTGAGGCAACAAAAGCCATGGCTAGAGTTTGAGCTTTAAATGTTTCAGTGCCTATATTTTGAGAAGCTTTAACATCAACTCCCACCGGGGTGTTTTCTGTTCTCAAAGGGGTGATGACCCTCTGACAATCTTCATTGGCATTTTTATAAGCTACTGGTGAAAGTAATGCTTCAGCAGCATCAGAATTATCAACTTGTGATATGGCTGCCTGCAAATTATTAATAAAATCAGCATATGGCTCTACCACCCCTTGCTGAATAGCTGCAAAAGATATTTGAGCCTTGAGAGGCAAGATGGCATCGGTTTAGGAAAGCACTCACTGACTAGCTCTCTGAGGATGGCTGATTGGGGATGGGGTCCTGTCCAGGTGTCTGAACTGTGGGCGTAAGGAGCAAGAGGCTTGGGACATCTATCTGGAAGCAGGTCGGGGGTGTAGATTGCTCGGTAGAGATTCATGAGTTTTAACCCTACTGATAGAGGTTAATACAGATGGCTGAACGCCACCTTCAGGAGAAAAGGCTGGTTTGTGCTGTGACTCCCGGCGGCAACCCAGTGAGAGGGAGTGTTCTCCAAGAGTGGGAGGATTCTGGTGGAAGGTCAAGAGGGCTTTCTTTTCTGTGGATTTTGCTTCCTGGAACCCCTTGCAGCTATGAAGAACAAAACTGCTGGCTTGAAGCAGGACCAGGTTGAGGGGAGTGGTGAATCTCCTGAGGAAGGTTGATTTACCTAGCTGCCCAGGGATACACCCCAAACACTGCTGGCAACCTGGTGAGAGGGAACATTCTCTGAGAAGGGGAAAGTTCTGACAGAAGGTGTAGAGGGGTTTCCTTTCTGTCCATTTGGCTGCCTGGACCCCCTCATAGCTTTAGGGAGCAGATAAGCTGGCTTGAAGCAGCACCAGGCTGAGGGGAGAGGCGAATCTACTGAGGAAGGCTGATTTAACCAGCTTCAGCTCCCCTGGGGAGGCCAGGAAGTGGGAAGTGCATTATTAGCATCCACAAGCCTAGTTAGGGTCCCATCAGTGAAGGGGGTGGTCTAGAAGAGGACATATTTTGGGTCCCTTATTTTGGCCAAAAAGGACAGTCACTTTAAAAAATAAAAAATGAATTTTTTTAAAAAATTTAGTTTTATAGGTAAAATCTGCCTCAAAACCTGCAGATAGAACCTTGCAGGGTAATTGATCAATAAATACAAGCAAGCTGAGAGGTTCCACAAGGGCCCAAGAAGGAACATAGTTCTTCCTTAGATTGGTTTGACTGCTTGTGTGGTTGTTTGGTTTTTCTCTGTTTATTTGTTGTCTCTTGCTTTTCTTTCCTCTTTCCTCCCCCCTTTCTTTTTTCTTTCATTTTGTTTTTAATTAGGTGCTGCTACTTTGTCTCTTCTTTGCTGTGCTTCTTCAGTGATTTCCCATTCTCTGTCTATATTGAATCTATATCCCAAGCTGTTTTCCTTACTTCAGCTTTCTGCCTTCTGCTTTCTGTTGTAGTTCTTATATACCATGTTTTTTCATTAGCCCAAAACTTAAGGGTGTCAATTTCTATTCTATCTATTCTATTTTCTTCTATTTTTTTATTAATATTAACTTTTACTTTTTGGCCCTTTCTTTACTCTTTCTCTCCCTCCTCATCATTCTAGCCTTCTAAATCATTATATATATTTTACTCTATTTGGTTTCCCAGTCCATTGTAAGTACTCCACTTTTTTCACTATAACTCTACACTGCCTACATGAGCTAAATATTCATTTCACTAAGTCTCATACAGCACCTCTTCTAACTTTTCTCAATATTACTATTATCCTTCTTTCTTTCTCACATCTTTTGATTTCTCTGGCCCTAATCTTTTGTTTTCAAGGGAACATAGAAAGAAGCAAGGAAATAAAATAAGAATAAAAAATGTCAAAAAGAAAACAACACACAAAGAAACACCAGCTAAATAAAACTCTAGAGCAGAGAGAGAAGCTAATCAACCAAATAAACCCATCAAGATAAGGTAGTTTCTTAAACCTTACGCCCAAAGCATGAGCAACAAAAAATAGATAAAGACTTTGTCAAAGGGGTGAAATGGCAGCCAACTCAATGGGGGAAAAAATATTTGGCAATCACATATCTGATAAGGTTTTAATATTTATGATCTATAAGGAGATCATACAACTCAACAAAAAGACAAAGTATCCGATTAAGAAATGGACAAAAGACTTGAAAAGACAATTGTCCAAAGAAGAAATACAAATGGCAAAGACACACATGAAAAAATGTTCAACATCACTAGCAATTAGGGAAATGCAAATCAAAACTAAAATGAGACACCATTTCACACCT
>JAQZBX010041276.1:0-22400 GCA_029593785.1 Cabassous unicinctus
AATTGAACAGCAGGAAACAACCAAACTCATTCTATTAAACCAAAATCACCTTAATACCAAAGTCTGATAAGAGGTACTATGAAAATTAAAATTATAGACACATTTCTCTAATAAATATAGGGGCAAATATCCTGAACAAAGTAATTTGCTAATTGAATCCAAAAGCACATTACAAGAATAATACATCATGATCAAGAAGATTTTATCCCAGCTATACAAGGGTTCAACACAAGAAAACCAATCAGTGTAATAAACCATATTAACAAATCAAAGAAGAAAAATCACATGATCATCTCAATTGATGCAGAAAAGGCATTTGAAAAAACACAGCATCCTTTGTGGTAAAAATACTCCAAAAGATAAGAATAGAAGGCATCTTTCTCAATATGATAATGGGCATATATGAAATACTTTCATCTAACATTATATTTAATAGGGAAAGACAGAAACCTTTCCCAGTGAGATCTGGAACAAAACACAAATGCCCACTGTCACCACTGTTTTTCAATGTTGAACTAAAAGTTCTAGCTAGATCAATTAGGCAAGAAAAAGATATATGAGTGATCAAAATTGGAAAGGAAGAAGTAAATGTTTTGCTATTCATAGATGATTTGTTCCTCTACCTAGAAAGTCCTGAAAAATCTACAAAAAATACTAGAGCTAATAAATGAGTTCAGAAAAAATGCCTGGATACAGGAATAAAAGGCAAAAAAGGAGTAGGCTAATAAGAAATCTGAGGAGGAAGTCATAAAAAAATTTCATTTACAATAGCAACTAAAATAATCAAATATTTAGGAATAAACTTAACCAAAGATATAAAGGAAGTCTTTTAAACATTTACAAAACCTTTATAAAAGAAACCAAAGAAAACCTAAATAAATGGAAGGACATTATATGTTATATACTGTATTTTGTCAATTGCCTTTTCTAAATATCTTTAAGATGTCAGTTCTACCCAAACTGATTTACAGATTCAACACCATACCAATAAAAATTCCTACCACATTTTTTGCCAAAACGGAAAATTCAATTATCAAATTTATTTGGAAGGGTAAGAGGCCACAAATAACAAGAAACATCTTTTAAACAGAAGAATAAACATGGAGGTCACTATCTTCCTGTTTTTAAATAATATTATCTAACTACAGTGGTTTAAAAAAAAATAGCATGATAGTAGCATAAAGATAGAAATATTGACCAATGGAACTTAATTGGGTGCTCAGAAATAGATCCTCATCTATACGGTCAAGTGATTTTTTTATGAGTATAATTTTTTAAAATATATTTTTTATTTATTTTTAAAAGATACATAGATTACATAAAATGTTACATAAAAAATATAAGGGATTCCCATATGCCCCACTCTGTACACCTCCCACTTTTCCCCACATTTACTTCTTTAATTAGTGTTATACATTCCTTGCAATTGATGAACACATTTTGGAGCACTGCCACTAAGCATGGATTATAGTTTACATAGTAATTTACACTCTATCCCACTCAATTCTATAGGTTATGGCAGGATATATAATGACCTGTATCTGTCATTGTGATATCATACAGAACAATTCCAAGTCCTAAAAATGCCCCCATATTACACCTCTTTTTATCTCTTCCTGACTTCAGCACCTCCAGTGGCCACTGTCTCCAGATCAATGATATAATTTCTTCCATTGCTAGAATTCCAAAAAGTCTATAGTAGAATACCCATAAGTCCACTCTAGTCCATATTTTATTCACCAATCCTGAGGATTCTGGAATGGTGATGCCCAGTCCACCTCTAATTCAGAAGGGGTTTCTATCCCATATGGCTGATGGATGGGACTCTCTTGCTTGCAGTTGTAGACTCTCTAGGTTCCTTGGTGTGGTGGTTATCCATCCTCATGTCCTTGTTAGTTGTCCTGGTTGAGAGCAATGAACTGGAGTGTAGGTGTTGCAACTCCGCTGAGGCTCATAGTTATGTCAAGTCTCTTGGGCATACACCTACCAACTCAATTACCAACTATAGGTTTAAACAGAAGGGACAGAAGAGGCATGCATAGAGAAGTCACAACTGAGTCCAACTCTATCACACTTGGGAGCACAAACTCCAAAGTAGGGCCCACTGGCAAGGCAACAAAATCCAGAGCTATATGCCATGACTGTAGGACCTGGGTGCCTCCAGAACCCTCAGAAGCCCCACTATTTGGGGTAGTATCTCTTTTGGCAGTCTATGATATCTGCTGAGATGTGCATAAGTGTTGCCTCTCTGATGACCTCCTGACTCACTTTGAAGTCTCTTAGTCATATAAACTCATTTGTCTTTACCTTTTCCCCCTTTTCAAGGTCTTTTTCCAGTTGTTTCACCAGCCAGTGCTTGGTAGTAATCCCTTGGTGCCATTGAGGCCCATCCGTGGGAGTCAGGACCCACACTGGGGGGAAGGTAATGCATTTATTTGCTGAGTTTGGCTTAGAAAGAAACCACATTTGAGCAACATGGAGTCTATCAGGTGGTAACTCTTAGGTACCCTACAACATTGGCTAAGTTGCAATTTTAAAAGCAAAGTCCCATAAGCATAGTCATCAATATCAAGGGCCCATCATTGGATCATCCTTCTTCACTAGTCCTTGCCCTTGTACTTGGGGGACTGTTGCTGTTCCATTAGAAAATGTGGTAGAAATCCCCAGAATGGGAATTCAATATTCTTTTGGTTATTGTGTGAATCTACCACTGTGGCAATGCCCCATGAAGATTTGAACACATTTATATACTTCATATGTATGCTCATATGAATTTCCTCCCATGTATCCCCCATCACTGATACCCCACACCAATAACCTTCCCCTGCTACAGTTGTGACCCTTCTGTGATCCAAAACTTATTCAAAAATGAAGCCAAAGATATCACCAAATACATTTAATAGTAAAATGAAATAACAATGATAGGTTTAAACAAAAGAAATAAAATATAAATAAGTTAGAAAAACTAAAAATGAAATAAAAAATTGGGATATTAAAAAAATGAAAAATATTTAAAAATTTTTTTTTGACATTTTGCCTTTCATCATGGTAATATCTATTGTCCTGTATGTACAGTGGCAATTTCTTCCAATTCTTTCCCAGTGTCTTACCTTTCTTCATTTTGTCTTCAGAGAGGTTTTAGGTCACAGTAAAGTCACATACAGAATATAGGGGACTCTCAAAAACCCAACATACTCCCTCTTTCCCCCTTCTAGTATTAATAACCTTTTTATATATGGATGGTACATTTGTTACAACTGATGTACAAATATCGAAACATAGATGTCAACCATGGTTAATGGTTTACATTGTGGTTTACCTTTTAGACCATAAACTTTTACAAATTTTTTATGCAATTTAACATGGCCTGTATCCATCATTGCAAGATCATGCAGAACACTTCCACTGCCCGCTAAATACCCCCTCTTCCATTTATTTTATTCCTCTCTCCTCCTCCCCTCAGCACCCATGGCAACCACCAGAATTCATTCTTTGAAGGACAAGATTCATAGTTATGGCAAGTGATTTTTGACAAAGCTGTCAAGTCTACCCAGTTGGGTCAGAACATTCTACTCAACAATGATGCTGAGCTAACTGGATATACATTTCCAGAAGAATGAAAGAGGATCCCTATCTGACATCTTATATGAAAATTAACTCAAAATGGATCGGAGACCTAAACACAGAACCTAGAAACATAAAATTCCTAACAGACAATGTAGGGAAGTGCCTTCAAGATCTGGTGATAGGTTATAGTTTTTTTTTAAAACTTATACCCAAAATATAAGCAAAAAAGAAAAAATGAAAAAATGGGCCCTCCTCAAAATTAAACTCATTTGTCTCCAATGGACTTTGTCAAGAAGGTAACAAAAGCCACCTACTCAATAGAAGAAAAGATTTGGAAACCACATAATGAATAAGGGTATGATTTCCACATTATTTAAAGAGACCATACAACTCAACAATAAAAAGGCAAGCAATCCAATATAAAAAAGGGCAAAAGTGTTAGACATTTTTTCAAAGAGGAAATACAGATGGCTAAAAAGGCCATTTGGATGTACATTTCAGACCCAATTACTAAGTGACCTAAAAAGCTGCTTCCTTTGATTGGGGACCAAAACAAGAGGAATCTCTGCAGTAGTTCTAGGTTTCCATAAAGACTTGGGCCATATGATCCAAAAAATCCAATGTTGTTTACAGTATCATTGACAAATAGAGATGCTGTTTGAGGTCTGGTCTTTGGCAGGCACCTATAGGTGAACCACATGAAAGACACATAGGATTTTGCAACAAAGTCCTGCCATCTTCACAGGAAATCTCCTTTTGAGAAATAGCTTTATGCCTACTACTGGGGCTTAGTAGATACCAAATACTTAACCATGGCCCACAATGTTACCATGAGACCTCAGTTACTGATTTTGAACTGTGTTGTTTGACCCATCAGCCATATAATTAGACATGCATAACAGTTCTCCATCACATCAAATGGAAATTTACATATATGAGATTGGGTTTAAGCAGGCCCTGCAGATACAAGTACATTACATGAAGAAGTGGCCAAAATGCCCAAGCCAGAACCTCCTTCCACACAACTACTGTCTCCCAGCCCTCAGCTATGGCCCCTTGATGAGTTCTCTATGATCATTTCACTGAGGAAGTGAAAGATTGACTAGTTTACATACAGTTGTGCACAATATATGCAGGTATGACCACTACAGCCCCTTTCTGGAATGTCCCTGAAGGACAGAAGTCAAGTGAAATCATCTAATGGGTGGAGCTATAAGCAGTGCCCACCACTGTTTATTTTACTTGGAAGAAGAAATGGCTGGAAGTATGTTTGTATATCTATTATTGTGGTATGACCAATGGTTTGACTGGGTGGTCAGAGAATTGTAAAGAACATAATTGGAAAATTGGTGACAAAGAAGCCTGAAGGAGAGATATGTGGATAGTAATTTCTGAATGGACAGAATACATGATGACATTTTTCTTCATGTGAATCCTCATCAGAGGTTGACTCGAGCAAAGGAAAATTTTAATAATCAAGTGGACAGGAAAGCCCATTCTGTGTATAAGTCAAACTCTTTCCCCAACCATTACTTATTATTGCCAAAAGGGCTCATGAACAAAATTGCCATGGTAATAGGGATAGATGTTATAAATTAGCTCAGAAATATGGACTTTTACTAACCCAGGTTGACTTGGCTATAGTCACTGCTGAGTGCCCAATATGCTAGCAGCAGAAACCAACTTTCAGTCTCCAAACTGTCACCATTCCTTGAGGTGAGCAGCCTATCACCTGGTAGCAGGTGCATGACATATGCCCACATCCATCATGAAAGAAGCAGTATTTGTTTTTTACTATAATAGACAATTATTCTGGATATGGGTTTTCCTCCTTGTGTGCAAGACTTAACCAAAAGTACCATTTGTGGACATACAGAATGTTTTACACACTGTAATGGTATTCTCCAAAGCATAGCTTCTCATTAAGGAATCCACTACACAACAAATTAAATATGAGAATTTGCACATGTTCATGGAATTCACTGGTGTTACCATGTTCCCCATCATCCTGAAGCAGCTGAGATGATAGAATGGTAGAATTGCCTTTTGTAGACATAGTTACATCACCACTTGCATGGCAATACATTACAAGGAGGGGATAATGTTCTCCAAGGTGGTTTATATGCTCTAAATTAGCATCCCATCTACAATGCTGTGTTTCTTGTGGCCAGGATTCATGGTTCCATAAATCAATATATAATATATCTTATCAAATCTGTTTCTTTGGAGAAATCTGACTAACACAAGAGGCAAATAAGAAGAGAGGGGAATGGAATTTGTGGAAACTTATCAATACTCTATCCAGCAAAGCTGGCATTCAAAAATACACAGATAAACAGAAATTAAGAGAATATGCCAATAAGAAACCTGTACTTCAAAAAGTACTAAAGGAAGTTCTACAGGTTGAAAGGAAAAAACAGGAGAAAGAGAGATGGAAAAGAGTGTAAGAACAACTAAAAAGACAAAAAGAAATAAAAAACAACATTTGACATATATAAACTCAAATAAAATATGGCTGATGTAAGAAGTTTATTGAAAGTAATAACACTGAACTTTAATGGATTAAAGTCATCAGTCAAGAGACACAGATTGGGAGAATGGATAAGGAAATATGACCCATCTATATGTTGCCTACAAGAAACCCACCTTAGAACAAGGGATTCAAGGATGCTGAAAGTGAATGGCTGGAAAAAAAATGTACAAGCAAACAATAACCAAAAAAAAGGCAGGAGTAGTTATCCTAATATTGGACAAAATAGACTGTAAATGCAAAACTATTGTAAGAGACAAAGATGGACACTATATATTAGTAAAAGGGGTAAACTTCCAAGAAGAAAAAACAATCATAAATATTTATGCACCTAATCAGGGTGCCTCAAAATACATGAGGCAAAAACTGGAAAAACAAAGTGGAGAAATAAATACCTCTGCACTTATATTGGAGGACATTAGTACACCATTATCACCATTAGATGGAACATCTAGATAGAGAATCAATAAAGAAAAATCTCTGAATAATACATTAGAGGACCCGGACCTAATAGACATATACATTACGCTACACCCTAATACAGCGGGATATACATTCTTCTTGAGTGCACATGGATCATAATCCAAGATAGGCCACATGCTAAACCACAGAAAAACTCTCAATGAATTCAGAATGATTGAGGTTATAAAAAGTAATTTCTCTGAACAAAATGGAATGAAATTGAAAATCACTAAGGGCTAGAGAAACAGATTAGGCACAAAGATATGGAAGCTAAACCACTCTTAGACAACTAGTGGATCAAGGAGAAAATCTCAAAAAAAAAATCAGTAACTACCTCGAATCGAATGAAAATAACAACACAACATAACAAAACCTAAGGGATGCGGCCAAAGCTGTATTGAGAGGGAAATTCATAGCCATAAATGCATACATATATATATATATGAAGAAAGAGTTAAAATTGAAGACCTAATTGCACACCTGGAGGAACTGGAAAAACAACAACAAACTAACCCCAAAGGAATTAAAAAGAAAGAAATAACAAAGATTAGAGCAGAACTAAAAAAAAATAGAACATAAGAAAGTACTAGAAAAAATAGACAAAACCAAAAGCTGGTTCTTTGAGAGGATCAATAAAATTGAAAAATCCTTGGCCAGACTAACAAAGAAAAAGAGGGAGTGGATGCAAATACACAAAATAAGGAATGAAGAAGGGGGTATCACTACTGACCCCACTGAAATAAAGAGTATCATATGAGGATACTTTGAAAAATTAATGCCAAGAAGAATTATAATTTAGAGGAAATGGACAAATTCCTAGAAACTCACAAACAGCCTACATTGATGAAAGAAGAAATTGATGAACTCAACAGTCCAATTACAAGTAAAGAGATAGACTCAGTCATCAAAAACCTCCCAACTAAGAAGAGCCCAGGACCAGATGGCTTCACAGGTGAATTCTACCAAACATTCCAGAAGGAGCTAACACCAATTCTGCCTAAGCTCTTCCAAAACATAGAAGTAGAAGGAACATTACCTAACTCATTCTATGATGCCAACATTATCCTAGTACCAAAACCAAAGATACCCAAGAAAGGAAAATTACAGACCAATTACTCTAATGAACCTAGATGCTAAAATCCTCAACAAAATACTTGCTAATCACATTCAACAATGTATCAAAACAATTACACACCATGACCAAGTGGGTTTCATCCTGGGTATGCAAGGATGGTTCAACATGAGAAAATCAATCAATGTAATACACCATATAAACAGATTGAAAGAAATACATTACATGACCACCTCTATAGATGCAGAAAAAGCATTTGACAAAATACAGCACCCTTTCTTGATAAAAACACTCGAAAAGATAGGAATAGAAGGAAACTTTCTGAACATGATAAAGGGTATATGTGAAAAACCCAAAGCTAACATAGTCTTCAATGGTGAAATCCTAAAAGCCTTCCCTCTGAGATCAGGAACAAGACAAGGATGCCCACTATCACCACTCTTATTTAACATTGTCTTAGAAGTACTTGCTCAAGCACTGAGGCAAGAAAAAAGATATAAAAGGCATCCGAATTGGAAAAGAATAAGTAAAAATTTCATTATTTGCAGATGACATGATCCTATATGTAGAAGACCCTGAGAAATCTACAATAAAATTTCTAAAACTTATAAAGTAGTTCAGTATTGTTGCAGGCTATAAGATCAATGCTGAAAAATCAGTAGCATTTCGGTACACCAATAATGAGCAATCTGAGGAGGAAATCAAGAAAAAAATACCATTTACAATAGTAACTAAAAGAATCAAATACCTAGGAATAAATTTAACTAAAGATGGACAGGACTTATATAAAGAAAACTACAAAATGTTGTTAAAGGAAATCAAAGAAGACTTAAATAAATGGAAGAATATTCCCTGTTCATGGATGGGAAGACTAAATATCACCAAGATGTCTATCCTACCCAAACTAATCTACAGATTTACTGCAATCCCAATAAAAATCAACATTGTATTTTATAAGAAATTGGAAAAACTAGCTACAAAATTTATTTGGAAGGGTAAGAGCCGCGAATCGCCAAAGACATATTGAAAAAGAAAAATGAATTTGGAGGTATCCCACTACCTCACTTTAAGACATACTACAAAGCTACAGTGTTGAAAACTGCATGGTATTGGCAGAAGGATGGACACATTGACCAGTGGAACCAAATTGAGAGTCCTCATATAAATCTTCACATATACAGTCATCTGATATTAGAAAAGGCCACCTAGCCCACTCAGTTGGGAGGGAATGGCCTCTTCAACAAGTGGAGTATGGGTAACCAGATATCCATATCCAAAAGAATGAGAGAGGAACATTATCTCACACCTTATATGAAAATCAACTCAAGATGGATCAAAGATCTAAATATCAGAGCCAAGACCATAAAGACCTTGGAAGAAAATGTAGGGAATCATCTACAGGACCTTGTAATAGGAAATTGTTTCATGAACTTTACACCCAAAGCACGAGCAGAAAGAGAAAAAATAGATAATGGGATCTCCTCAAAATTAAAAATTTTTGAACCTCAAAGAAAGTTATCAAGAAAATAAAAAGGCAGCCTATCCAATGGGAGAAAATATTTGGCATCCATATATCTGTTGGGAGCCTAAAATCCTGCATATATAAAGAAATCCTACAATTCAAAAATAAAAAGACTGACAACCCATTTAAAAAACGGGCAAGTAACCTGAAAAGACACTTCTCCAAGGAAGAATTACAAATGGCTAAAAAGCACATGAAAAAATGCTTGACATCTCTAGCTATTAGTGAAATGCAAATCAAGACTATGTTGAGATACCATCTTACACCCATTAAAATGGTGGCTATTAAAAAAACAGCAGAATATAAGTGTTGGAGAGGATGTGGAGGAATGGGAACCCTCATCCACTGCTGATGGGATTGTGCAATTGTCCAGCCACTGTGGAGGACAGTTTGGCAGTTCCTCAAAAAACTAACTAGATCTTCCATATGATCAGCAAATCCACTGCTGGGTATATACAAAGAAGAACTGAAAGCAAAAACATGAACAGATATATGGACACCAATGTTCATAGCGGCATTTTTCACTATTGCCAAAAGTTGGAAACAACCCAGGTGCTCATCAACAGAAGAATGGATAAACAAAATGTGGTACATACATAAAATGGAATATTACTGAACTGTAATAAGGAATAAAGTACTAACACATGGGATAACATGGATAAATCTGGGATACATTATGTTGAGTGAAGCAAGCCAGTCATTGAAGGATGAACAGTACATGACCTCATTGATATGAATTAAGGAAATTGCACAGTCTCTGAGAACTATTGTCTGAAAGATAGGTGGACAAGAAAGGAAAGAAAAGAGAAAGTTGTTAGCCATCACCCATATGGACATAACCTATGGTAAATTAATAGAGTGTAGTTGTGTATTGAAGGGATAGGACAGGAGGTTAGTGATATAATTGGTGGGGTGGTGCAGGGTTGACAGGTGGGTAGATTGGGAAGAGTGGGTTAGAATACCCAGGATACTGAGGGGAGAGCAGAAATAGACCAGTGGGCATCTATTAAGAGTAAGTGTGGTTCCAAATAGTGGAGGAAAAACCAGTGTTTCATGACCTCTTGTTGCATGTAACGATAAATCTTGTCATCCAATGAGTCAAGCCAGGGGGTTATCATGGGCCCCAGGGGGATGTTGAGGGAGGAACAGAATAGATCAAACAGGGAGTATTTAGTGGTCAGTGGAAATGTTTTTTATTACCTTACAGTAATGGACACAGGACATGGTAAATATAAAAGTGTACGATCCAAAATGTCAACCATACTGTAAACCATTGACAAATGTTTAATAGCTATATTTCACTATCTGTATATCAGTTATAACAATGCTACCATCCACATACAAAAAGGTTTTAATATGGGGTGAAGAAAAGGGGAGGAGGATGGGTATATGACAGTGTTTTGTATTCGGTGTATGATTTTGCTGTGATATAAAATTTCTTTGAAAATTAAATGAAAAATAGTGAGACACTGGGGAGTGAGACAGAGAAGGTGCCACGGTACAAATTGGACACAAGGCATTGCAGTGATAAAAGGCAAAATTAAAAAAATTTTTTTTTAATTTTTTCTCATTTTTTGAATAACCCAATCCTTTAATTTTATTTTTTTAGTTTTTTTTTTAAGTTTTCATGTATTTTATCTCTTACATTTAAACATCATTATTATTTCATTTTCCTATTAATTGTATTTGGCTATTTTATTGGCTTCATCTTTAAAGAAACTTTGGATCACAGAGGGTTACAACTGGGGTGGGAGAGGATCGTTGGTGGGGGGTGTCAGGCATAGGGGATGCATGGGAGGAAGTTCACCTGGACATATATAAAAGGTATATAAAATTGTTCAAATGCTCATGGGGCATGATCACAGTGGGTGGAGAACCACTCAATATTTGAGAGAATACTGAATTCCCATCCTGGAGAGCTCTGCCATGTTCTCCAAGGGAATAGCAACAGAGCCCCAAATGCATGGGCAGTTTCTGGCAAAGGAGGATGATCCACTGATGGGCTCTTGTTATTGATGACTAGCCTTATAGTCTTTGCTCTTGAAATTCAAACTTAGCCCATTGTTATAGGATGCTTAAGGGTTGCCTCATAAGAGCCCCCTTGTTGCTCAAATGTGGCCTCTCTCTAAGCCAAACTCAGCAGATGAATGCATTACCTTCCTCCCAGCATGGGACATGTCTCCCAGGGATGAGCCTCCCTGGCAATGAGCGATTACTAACAAGTGCCAACCGGCAATACAACTGGAAAAAGACATCAAATAAAAATGGGAAAAGTTAAAGACAAATGAGTTCATATGGCTAAGAGAATTCAAAGTGAGTCTGGAGGCCATCCCAGAGGTAAACGCTTATGCACATCTCAATAGGACCTCATAGGTTTCCAATGTAGATAAACCCCAAACAGGGGGGCTCCTGAGGGCTCTGGAGACACCCAGGTCCTAAATCAGGGCGGATAGCCCCAGAGTTTTTCACCTTATCATTGGGCCCTACTTTGGAATCCTTGCTCCTGAGAGTGACAGAGTTGGACCCAAATATGTCTTCCCTGCACATGGTTGATCTGTCCCTTCTATTCAAACCTATATGTGTTGCCAGAGTTTTTAGGTGTACTTCCAGAGACCGGAGTGTTTGGGCTGTGTATATGCCAGGTGGGCCTGGAATCTCAGTGGAGCTGCAACTCCTACTCTACAGCTCAGTTGACTCACCCTGCACACCTGGTGGGGAGATGATGATGGACAATGGCTGTCCCAGGGAATGGAAAGAGTCTGCAGCTGCAGGTAGGATAATCCAATCCATCTTATCCATGAGATATAAGCCCCCTTTTACTTGGAGGTAGAGTAGACATCACCATCTCAGACTCCTCAGGATTGGGGGAAGAGCTATGGACTAGAGTGGGCTTACTGGTATTCTGTTATAGACATATTGTGATTCATGAAATGGAAGTATTACAATATTAATGTGGAGTCAGTGGCCACCGGATGCTTTATGGGCAGGGAGAGGAAAAAGCAGTTGTAATACAGGGGCTTTTTCAGGACTAGGGAATTATCCTGAGTGACATTGCAATGACAAATATTGGCCATTTTATATCATCATATAACATGCAGAACTGTGTGTGAGAGAGTGTGGTCTACAATATGTCCATGCTTAGTGGCAAAACCCCAAGATGTGTATATAAATTGCAGGTGATGTGTCACACTAATGAAGGATGTTTATGTGGGAGGTTGTGGAAGGAGTTGGAGGTGCGGCACATGGGAATCCCTACAATTTTTGTGTAACATTTATGTAATCTAAGTATCTTTAAAATATATATATTATTAAAAATAATAATAAAATGGCACTCTACACAATGGGAGAAAATATTTGGAGACTATATATCCAAGAAAGATATAATATCCAGAATATATAAAGAAATCTTTCAACTTAACAGCATAAAGACAACCCAATTAAAAAATGTGCAAATGAGTTGAATAGATATTTTTCCAAAGAGGTCATACAAATTGCAATGAAAAGATGCTCCACATCATTCATCATCAGGGAAATGTAAATCAAAACCACAATAAGGTACCATTTCACAACCAAGAGAAAGGTTAATATTAAAGGAGAAAATAACAAGCATTGGAAAGGATGTGGAGAAATAGGAACACTCATTCATTGTTGGTGGGAATATAAAATGGTACAGCTGTTGTGGAAGACAGTGTGACAGTTCCTCAGCAAAGTAAGAATAAAATACAAAATGGCCTGGTTGTCCCACTACTCCATATGTACCCCCTTAGAATTGAAAACAGGGACACGGACAGAACAGATATTTGCACACCAATGCTCATAGCAGCATTATTCACAATTGGCAAGAGATGGAAGCAACCCAAGTATTCATCTACTGAAGAATGAATAAACAAAATGTGATATATACACGCAATGGAATATTACTCAGCTACTGAGGATGATTGAAGTGCAGATACTTGCAACATCCTGGATGAAACTTGAAGATGTTCTGTTGAGTAAAATACATGGGATGCAAAAGGGCAGATATTGAATGATCCTACTGATAAGAAATAATTAGAATAAGCCAATTCAAAGGGTCAGACTCTGGAATATAGATAAACATGGGTTGAGGTGGGGAAAAGTAACAGGGATTAAAGGCATAAAATGTCCAAAGTTTCTATTTGGAATGATGGAAAAGTTTTGGTAATGAATAGTGGTGATGGTATCCCAAAATTGTGAGCGTAATTAACAGAACTGAAATCTATATCTGAATGTGGTTAAAAGCAGAAATGTTAGATTGTATATATGGTACTAGACTAGATTTTTTTAAAATCCATGGAACTGCACAGCACAAATAGTGAACCCTAAGTTAAACTTTAGATTATAGCTAAGAGTACAATTATACAAATGTGTTCTCATTATTGTAAGAAATGTATCACAACAAGTTAGAGAGTTAATAATAGGGTGTTACATGGGAATCCTGTATTTTATGCATGATTTTTCTGTAAACCCACAATTTCTCTAATGAAAATGCATAGCATACTGTATGATCACATTTAAATAACATTCTTGATATCACAAAATAATAGCAACAGAGGACACATTGGTACTTTCCAGGTGTAAGGAAGTGCTGGTGATAGAAGGGATGAGATTATTTAAGAGAAGCATGAAAGAGCCTTGTGGCATTGGAATTATTTTCTATCATGTCTATATCACTGCCAGTGTTCTGGCTTTAAAATTGCACTATGGCTTCTTTATATGTTTTCAATGGGGAGACTGAGGAAATGGTACATAGAATATTATTTCTTATAACTGCATGCTAATCTATAATTATATCAAAATAAAGAACTTAAAAGCAATAAAAAGCTGATTGTTAAATTTGCCCAACACTTTTATCTGAAAGATATTTATTAATTTGTCTTCAAACTTTCATATCAATCTTTACTAAAATATTTGCTTAAGTGGCTATTATTAATCCTTAAATATTGTCATCCTGAGCAAAAATTACATTACTGGTTGTTTTCTTTAGAATTGCTTGAACAATTGTAAATTAGTAAAAACTTTCATTACTTTTTCTGTGTGTGGGGGGGTGGGTTTAGAATTGAAAACCCCTTCATTATGTTTCAAGGCCTGTGATTAATCTTCCACAGCTCCCAGCTTCTTTCTCTGGTCTCTCAGTTCTACCTTCTGAGCTATTGCTTTCACCCACTGGACTCTTGGTTACACCCTTCTTTTTCTCCCCCTTTCTTTAAGTTAGCATGTTTGTAGCATTGTTATCAGCCTGCTTACTGAAAGTATAATTTGGGAAATCCAAAAGCTTTCTTTCACTTTCAGTCCAAGCTGGCAATTTCTCCTGGTCTAAAATCCTCAAGAACACATGAATTTTGCATAGACTTTAGAGGGATTCAGTCCTTTAGGACAAAGCCAAATTCACAGCTTTATGTATGTATGTATGTATTTTAACTAATCTATTAGCTCCTTTTCGTATCTACTGAGATAGCTCTTAAACTTCCTAGAGGCCTTGTACTTTAATTGAGAATATGCATTAAAATATCCTTACTCTTCTGTAATTGAATTTGCTAATCTTTTGATCTTCATGTTCCTCCCCCCACCCCCCCAAAAAATGTGTAACAGCGCACCCTGAGCCTTTTCTCTATGCTACAACTTTGGCAGCCATTTCTGAATTATTTAATATCTTTCCATATGCATAAAATGAGGTTTTCCCATATCATCAAGTTCTAGTTTTCTTTTTTTTAAACATCCCTTCCATCAATTTATCTCTCATCTCCCATTTTACTATAAGCAGCAAATATAAATCTAGCCACACCTTCAAACATTTGCATGGAATTCTTCACTGAATTTCCAAGTTAATCATGTTTGAGTTCTGCTTTCCTTATTTACTGTGGGACACAATTTTGCTAAGCTTCTGCCCTTACTTATGAAGGATCTCTCTACGTCTAGATTCCAATAACATGCTCCTCATTTTCTCCTAAACCCTCACCAGCAGTATTCTTCAAGTCCAGATTTCCACAATCAGTTTTTTCACAGTGATTTATACGTTTTCTAAGGTGATTTAGTACTTTTCTATTAAGCTCCTCACTCCCCTCTGAGCCTTCACCAGCAGCAAATTCAATGTATATATTTCAGCTAAAAGTCTATTCAAGAAAATATAGGCTTTTCCAATCATTTTCCCAACATTCTCCAGCATCTGCCCACTGCCCAATTCCCAAACCACTTGCATAGTTTTAGGTATTTTTACAGAAGCACTCCACTTCTAGGTACAAAAATATACACTGCTTTTCTATCATTGTTGTAATAAATTACCACATATTCTACAGCTTTAAACAACACCCAATTTTTTTCTACAGGTTAAAATTCTGGCAAGGGACATCTGGGTCCTCTCCCCTAAAGGTCTCATAAAGCCAAAGTCAAGGTGTGAGTTTTGATTGTCTTTTATCAGAAGTCTCTGGGGAAGAATCCACTTCCAAGCTCATTATGGTTACTGAAGCAATAAGTTCCTTGTGGTTACAGGAAGTCCCATTTCTTTGCTGGCTGTAAGCTGGGGCCTGCTTTAAGCCTCTGAAGGTCATCTGCATTCCTTGGCATGTGAACCAAAGCCCTCCACCATCAAAGCCAACCAAAATGCAGCACATCCCCATCATGTTGCAAATCTCTGGCATCTTTCTCTACCACCAACATGAAGAAAGCTGATTTGACCCATCCAGATCATCTCAGCATCTTAAAATTGACTGTTTTGGGCCTTTAATTACATATGTAAAACCCATACTCAATATTACCTAGATTAATCATATTTGATTAAATAACAAGAGGATGGGAACCTTGGGGGGAGGAAGGTTACAGCCCCAGGTATAATCTGAGTTGTAAAGCATGTTCTCAGTTTGTAACTAATCTTTTATTTTTGGTGGTGGTTGTGGGATTTTATTATTATTAATAAGCTGTATTAATAAATAATCAAGGAACAACATGGATGAGCTTTGAAGACATATTTGATGAAATAAACCAGAAAGAGAAAATGAATATTGTATGATTTCACTGATACGAAATAATTAGAATATGAATATTCATAAAATTATAAACTGAAATCCAGGTTAACGGGCCGGTTGGTGGTGGTGAATGGAGATTTATGGTTAATTGTTATAGACTTTCTGTTTAGGTTAATGGAAGAAGTTTTGTAATGAACGTTGTTGATGGTGGCACAACATTGTAAATGCAGTTAACACCACTGAATTGAAAGTGGATAAAATGGGAAATTTTAGTTTGCATATATGCTACCAGAATTTCAAAAAACACAGAACTAGTTAATAATATAATTATAATAACATTGTTTCATCAATAATAACAAATGTGCCACAACAACGCAAAATGTGAATAATAGGGAAAACAGTATTTGAATTAGGGGGTTATATGAGAATTCTGTAGTATCTGCATAATTTTTCTGTAAACCTATAACTGCTTTAATTAAAAACATAAAAATATTAATAGGTAACTTTAGTGTTTTCTTTTCTTTTTTGTTTTTTGGGTTTTTTTTTTTTCTTCTTATAATGGGTAATATTAATTTCAATTTTATTGTATACCTGAGTTTGGTTCTGTGTCTGTGGTGTCATGATGGGAATTGACTTCTTCCTACTACATTGTTATAAAATTTTAAGTTTTGTTACAAGTTCATTTTTTCCACAAATGTTCAGTTATGCCAATAATTTTGTATTAATTATCAATTATTCAAAATCATTTGCAATGTTGCCTTTTTAACTTTATATAAGTATGCTTGTAAATATTATTATTAATAAGTTCTATTAATAAATATATAAATATGTTTATAAATATAATCTTTTTCAGAAAACTGTCTATTCTTATCTATAGATAACTTTGGCTCTTCCAGAAACAAGAACAAATATTTTATATTGAAATACATGAAATTTTCCTTCTGCTGTTGATCAGAAAAGTCAAATATCACCAATATTTTGTTGCTTAAACTAATGTATTGCTTTATGATATCTGAGAAGCAAAACTTACATTATATTTTATTTTTTTAAAGGTTCTGGCCGTCTCATGATTTTGTTCTCATTCTGCTTCATAGGAAAATCAGTATGCTTTTAGTTTCCAAGTAAAACTTTCTTTCTTATAGATTGTGATCAAATTAATTTATTGAAATAACCATAAAATTTAATCACTCAAAATCAGAAAATATTTGTCCCTCTTTGTTAAATAAAGTTTTTTCTGTTTCATGAAGTTAGGATTTATTTTTCCTCATACAGTATATACACATTTAGAAAAGCAAGCCATTATTATTCAATTACTTTATCATTATAGGGAAAAAGTTGCATAATGTTGACTCTTTTATCATGCTCCTTTGGGGTTACATGCATATCCCCATTGTGTCCTAAAGAGCAAGTGAGGCTGCTTGAATGCATATGATATTATTTTACTTACACAAGCTACAAACACATCAGTAAGAGATGGAAGATTTTTGGCAAATTCAATAAACTCACTTGTTTACAGAAAGCATGCTATCAATTCTTTTCTTTTTTATCTGTAATTTCAGATCATTCACTTTGTCCAACCCACTGCTAAATCTGATTATCATCATCTGTTTATTCAACATTAATTTAGCAATTAAAGTTTCCTAAGATCACACAGGGCTACCCAGCTCTGTTTTGAGTTGTATTCAATGTTATATCCGTCCCCTTCCTATTTATTCCATGTCTACATCTGTGTATTAACTATGTGGAAATAAGACTATGTGGTTTGCAGTATTTGCCCCACATAGACTTGATGACACCCAAAGGAAGTAGATGCTAGAATGATTACTATTGTGTTGCTGAGGAGACTGGGGAGGCCTCAGTGAGTAGTCAGGGGTCACAAAATTGAAAAGGAGTAGTTGGGTCTCAACCCAGCTGGGTATCCTCATAGCTGGGGCCCAAGCTGCACACAGGCCTTCCCAGGAAGCTGTGGGCAGTAACGTGCTGGTAGAATTATGTCCAGTCAACAAAATGGTGTAGGTGAAGAGGATAGACAGATAGATCTTCAGAGGGACTTTTGAGGAGTTTTAACTATTGAGCTGGCCAGAGTAAGGGGACCTAGGGAAGGGACCTCCTTCCTTGGTGAGAGACCCCAACAGAACATGGAACTCTGGTAACCAGGCACCCAGATTCCAAAGGCAGCCCCCTTCCCAGCTCAATTGGCAGGAGATGCTTGAGAGAGTAACATGTTCTCCTGTTGTGTTCCTAGATCCCGAGGCTCAAGTCTCAACCAATATGGGAATAAGTCCCTTTTTCACCACTTTCAACATTGACTCAGGCCTCAACCATGAAGCCTCTGGCCATCGGCCAGGTGGTATCCAAAGGTAAATCAGGGTGATCTAGGGCAGCCAATTCAACACATGCCACTACTGTGCCCCTGCCTGAGCAACCCCATGTCCCATCCACCTCCCAGTGAGTGGGAGGCATTAGCATTGGGACCACCCTGGAAAGGAGCAGGCCAGCAGGGGTGGGAACCAAGTAGGTCCTTCCCTGTCACCTGCCAGGTCATGGCAGGAATGGTGGGGAGGCGCATCTTGGGGGTAGCAGCCATGTAGTACCAGTGTTAATCCTGGGCCCTCAAGCTGTCATCTCGTCTCCAATGGGGCTGGAGGGGAAGGCAGATACCCATCTAGGCCTGATCTGGGTCCCAGCCTAAATGAAGTGCAACTTCCCTTGTGGAGTAAGGCAGGCCATTCGCTGATGCCTCTTAGCCCAGCTGTTAGACAATGTCTTCACTGAGCTCCATGCAGGTGGTCGGCAAGGAGCTGGAGGAGGGACTCATCTACACTGTCTCTCTGCAGAAGGTGCAGGTACTTTGTGGCCTCAGCCAGGGCCAGCACTGCTTCCAAGTGGGAGCAGGTGCTAAATGGGGTTGTGAAACACCAGTGGAGCACCCCAGGCCTGGATCCCACTTTGGCTGCATCCCTGCTCCCTCTTCCAGGGCTTTCACGCCCTAGTTTCCCAATATCCCACTTCCCAAAGAACCTGGGTCCCCACCAATCACCCACCACACTGCCATTCCAATGACCAGGGGGCAAGTCCCTTCAAATGTTTAAAGAAATAGCAAAAAGGAGTCTTTTGCATGGGTTTCCCTTCAGGGTAGGCTGAAGGGTGGGCTCACTTTAGATATGTGTGCATTTTGCTGCTGTATTTCTGTTTCTACCCCCCTGCTCCATGTCCCTGGACAGAAGTCTTTGTGACTATCCCTCAAATCTGCTCCAAGTCATACAGCTCCTCTTGCTTAGGAGGGTTCTTGCCATCTCCCATAACTGTCTCTTTGACCTTCCCAGGTCAGGAACTGAGCCCTGGCTCAGCTGCCCAATATTCCAGATGGGAAGTGGCTTAGAGCAATGATTCGGCCTTCAGTGCTGCTGGACCTTGAATGGTCTTTTCCTGTGGCCCTATCAGCCCTGCTGCCCTGAACACCTCCCACGTGGCCCAAGAAACTGAACCTCCCACCCCCAGTAGGGGATCCCAAGAAAGGGATGGTTGGACAGACGACACCAGATATCACTTTCAACAGCAAGGGCCAGATAACTTCCCTAAGGCTGGAGCAGTTCAGTTACTACTGGCTCTCTGTGTGGCCAGTAAGGTCCCTGCACCTCACCTGGAACTGGCTCTTTACATTTTCTTTCATTTACCAGATCTGGGGTCAGGGTGGCAAATGGCATAGCCTTGTGGCTTTGGCCCCATGAGCAGTGGAGTCCTGAAAGTTGATTACAGAGCAGGTGGGTCTGCTGTTCCCTGAAGCATCTGTTCAGATGCTCAGGCCTGCAGGGGTCTTTCTTTCATCTTTCAACTGTTTCTTCACCTCAAATTCAATTTTAAGGCTGAGGACCTTTCTCTGCTAGAGGAATGCACGTCCTCCTCAGCCTCAAGTCATTGAGGGATTGGGAGCAGCAGGTCTGCCCACAACCCCAGCCCCACGTAGGGGTCCACAGTTCTGCCTCTGACTGCATGTGCCTCCCCTGTCCCACCCTAGAGGAACAATGACACAGCCCTTGTGAGGGAGGAGAGCCTCACAGGGTGGACGATCATGGCAGGCCCTTGGGAGAAGCTGGTGGAGCACCAGGTGCCCACCTTCCAGGAGGCGACCTCATGTATGTCATCATCTTCCTCAGGACATACCGGGTCTTCACCACCACCAAGCAGGTCCTGGACTAGCTGTTCCAAAGGTGAGTACCCGTGTCATCCCTGGTCACTTGACTGCTATGCCCCCAACTTGCTTGTGTCTCAGAAATGTCATTTCACCCACTGGCCTTAGATTCTTCCTTGGGAAGGGGGTCAGTAAGAGGACCAACCTCCAAGGTTGATTGTAAGGGCTAACCAGGAGAATCCATGGAAAGTGCTTCTTCGAGCTTGGCTCAGTGGACAGGGTGGCTAGAGGGGCAGGGTTGTTTCTAGGCAGGATTTTCCTCTTCCCAGTGAAGAAGCTCTCAGACTCACCCCCTTACTGACCCCAGTTTTCTCATTTCTAAAGGAGGTTTGAGACCACTTCTGGGGCCTCTGACCTTGGTGTGGTCAGAGTAGGGGTCACTATAGGTTCCCAGAAGAGCCCAGGTTCACTCTAGTTCTGAGAAGGTGCTGCTTAAGGCTCATTCCTTCACCAAGTATACATCAAGTGTCTACTAGGCAGGAACTTTCTGAGGCACATAGCTTCATGCAGTAAACAAAGTGGACAAAAGTCCCTGCCCTTCTGGGTTCATTTGAGTTGGGGCCACAGGCAATAACAAGAGTCATCTTAAGCAGGGGGTATACTCAGTAAATTAACTGTGATACGCTTACACTCTCCCCTAGATGTGGAAATAACTTCTGTGGCAGTGCCAGGCTTGGCGGATGCCATGAAATGAAAAAGTGAGGGCACAGTGGTAAGAAGGAGGGGCTCTTCTCACCAGACACCAGTGGGGAGTTGGGTGGTAGGTGGCAGGGAAGGGCTGGGCAGAACACTGGGTGCCACACATCCTATGACCCCCCTGGAAAGCTGAGTCCAGAGGGCTTCCCCCTCCAGTTAGAAAGGTGACAAAGGAAGCTGTGGGCGAGGTCCTGGGGCACTGCCTGTAGAGGAAATTTGGGTCTCATTGTAGGTCCCCAAGAGAACCTGTCACCAACACAGCCTATCACAGCCTCAAGGCTCCCAAATACCACCTCACACAGACCCACAAAAGGAGGTGGTGAGCAGCCTGCTCCAAATCTGCCATGGACCTCAGTCTGTCTGCCTCCTGCAGGATGGCAGGGCTGGCTGTGCCCCTATCATTTGGGAGAACAATGTCAGTAGGAAGAGGATACACACATGACACATGGCAGAAGATGAGGCAGCTCCATGGGGCAGAATTTACTGGGTGGGGGCCATGAGGTTCCAAGGCAGGATGACAGACCTTTTCCCCTCATCACTCACATATTGATGAAGCTCCTACTTTGTGTCAGCACCAGGCTTTGGACAGACCAGTCAAAACCCTTTCCTGTCCTTATGGACTTTATGTTCTAGAAGGAGGGTCCTTGGGGGGCAGCATGGAAGGAAATGCTAGTTTCTGACTCTGCTGCCCACCCACTTGCTCTCAGCTCCTTCTCCTCCCTGCTGGGGACCTGGATGGACCAGTACCCTGAAGATTTCCTACACCCACCAGACTCTCCCTGCTTCAAGCTGCTGGTGGCCTATGCCCAGGTACATCTACGTGGCTCTGCCTTGGAGCACCGTGACATAGTTCCGCTTTCACAGATGAGCCACCCAGAGCCCAATGAGGCAGACCCAAAGGGTTAGGAGGACTCAGGATGGTAGCACATGAGCTTGTGTGTGGGTGGTGGTGGGACAAAACCATAAAGGCAGGAACTACCAGAGGTTGCCCTTGGGCCAGGAGCAAGGAGGAGCCTCAGACAAGGTACCTGGGAGACTGCAGTCTGGAAACACTTTTTTGCGCTGTATCTTCCCCTAGAGGTAGTGGGATCTTCTCTGTATTTTAAAGACACTTGGAGCCATTCATAGTGTGGAACCTACTTCTCCAGCTTCTTTTTCAGCTCCAGAGCTGCCAATGACTCTAGGGCGACATCTAGTGCCAGTTGCACCACCTGTGGCAGACACAGGGGCAGTTCCTGAGCACGAATCAGCAACATCACTGCCTATACTGCCAGCTATTGAGTTTGTACCAGTGCTTGCTCTGAAAATCGAGCCTGATGCATTAGATGTTGTAGCACCAGGTCCTGAGCTGTCAGTGGCTCCAGCACCACCACAACTCC
>JAQZBX010041277.1:0-22390 GCA_029593785.1 Cabassous unicinctus
ATCAAGGTTCTTAGCTTAAGATGCAAAATCATCTGTAATTAATTTAACTGGAAAGTATTTAAGTGGAATTAAGTATCTTAATCTTTAGAAAGGCCACAGTCAGAGTCAAGGTTGAGCCACCAGGAGCCACATGCAGAAGCTCATTTGTACAGGATTAGCAAGGTATGGGAGCTACTGCCATTGCTGACACCAAACCCTGCTGCCACTAGCTGTCTTAGCCATGGTTCTCCTGATAAATGGGCTGACAGGAGGAGATGGGCAACCCCAAATGCCATAAGTCAGGCTGCAAGCTGGGATATCTGATGAGGTTTTCAATGAATTCCTTTGAAAAACCTTGAGTTAGCCAGGAGAAACCGGCTGGTTGAACTAGAGATGAAAATCCTCCCTTCTGTCTGCAGAAATCATCTCTTCTCCTTTTATGGTCTACAACTGATTGGTTGAGACTTCTCTCATTGTTGAAGGCAATCCCCTTAGTTGATTGTAGATGTAATTCAGCCATAGATACAATCAACTTACTGAAGATTTAAATCCACAAATTCTCCTCACAGTAACTATCAGGCCTATATTTGTTTGATAAAACAACTGGGCACAATAATCTAGCCAATTTGACATAAGAACTTAATCATCACAATCCACTTATTTGTCAGCTTGGCACCCTTATACATCTCCTTAGACCATACTTAACTTCTAAATAAAACAATAACAGAAAGTTTTAGTTTCCTACACTGCTCAAAGCAAATACAATGAAACAGGTAATGTTAAACAATGGGATTTTATTTGCTCATGGTTTTGAGTCCAGGAAAATGTCCAAATTGAGGCATCATCAAGGTGATGCATTCTTCTGGAAGATCAGTTGTCAGCAATCCTTGGTTCTTCTGACACATGGCAAGGCACATGGAGACATATGCTGGTCTCTTCCTTCTCCTCCAGATTTTGTTGTTTTCAGCTTCTTACTTCCATGGCTCTCTTTCTCTCTGAATTTCATTCTGTTTATAAAGGATACCAGTAATAGGATTAAGACCCTCCCTGACTTCATCAAAGGGTTTTATTCACAATGGGTTCACACCCACAAGTGTGGATTTGATTTTAGAACATGTTTTTCTGGGGTACATATAGCTTTAAAATACCACACTGACATATTTTCCAAATGATATTACTCAGTTGTCCTGTGTACAACAGGAAATGCATTAACTTTTTCCCCAGAAGACAGTGCAAGTCCTAGTATAATATTCCCTCTGAAACTTGATATACTATAACTTAAATACTATAACATAAAGTTAATGCAACTTATGTTATATGATAAGGTGATAAGATAGGAAAGAAAAATATTTGCTTTATGAATATATGCAAAACTATTCATAACAAAACAAAGAAATCTATACATGACTGTTTTAGTCCTTGTTTCTCTAACTGGACATATAGTCATTGGTTGTATTTGTAACTACCTTATTTTACTACCCATTCATTGCATGGTATTTGTTTTGGCATTTAGGAAAGTAAAACACTGCCCAAACAGAAAAGCTGCTACTGCTATCCTTGACCTTAGCACCTCCCTGTCTCAGCTGAGCCTTCACCAGCACCCAGACTTATATAACTAATTTCCAACAGAAAGTTTTGAATATGTGTACCTGGTAGGCAGAACCCCAGTCACATGACTATATCCTAGAGGCAAGGAGGACTGGAAAATATATTCTCTTAAATTTTATGTTTGGAAACTGTATTCAATATATGGGAAACTAATAAAATGTGCAGGGTGGGTTCAAAAGATTTGGGGGGCAGCCACACACAACTGACTTTTACTATAGTTTGGGCATGAGCACTCAGAATGCTTTTGTTTTAGCCTATAGACATTTCTTTCTACAAAACTGAAGCAGTGTTTGTCTTTGCCCTACACACAGGATGAAAAGCAGATATAAAGGACATGAGAAAATGAGAAAGCAGGAAAATTCTACCAGTTGATATCCCAGTTATGTTTATAATCATTTTAATTTTACTGAATAATTTCTGTGATAGATATTGTGCTTAGTTCTGAAACATAAAAGAATAGGATATTCTTTTACCTTCTAGTGCTAGCACAGTAGTACATATGATTCAGTAGCAATTCTTAAGAAGCTATTCTGCCTTAATTTTGAGATGTTTGATGAGGTGGAGGAATTCCTTAATTAAAAAATAAATGCCTGTGTAATGTTATTTCGTCCCACTTTGAAAGAATTTAAAATAAAACTCAAATTCCTTACCAAGCACTGTAATGTCCTATTGTACAGTGTGGTGCATTTTTGCAACCCCTGCTTGTTCTATTCTCTCCCTTTCCTATTTCCCTCCATTCATAGTGATCTTTCTGTGCCTTGATCTTTTCAAAGTGGGAAAATACTGTTTATGGTAGCAACTTTTCAACCTTTGTATCTTAGCTTTAATATCACCTTTTAAAATGTCCTTCTCTAACTGCTTCATCCATTGTAACATTCTCCTTCTTATTTTCTGTCACAGCCCCTGTTTTGTTATCTTAATAGAACTTATAAGAGACTGTATGTGCTTTAAATCATTCCCTTGCTCATTGCCTGGTTCTATTACAAGAATATAAGGTAAATGTAGGCAGGTTATTTTTTCTGACTTTTTTTCTGTTTTGTTAACTATTGCATAACCAGCTTACAGCATAGCATCTGACACAATATAGGTGCTCTAAAATTTTTGAAAACATAATCAATAATTGAACAAGGAATTAGTTTTACATGTAAATTGGAGATAAAGTTATAACATAACTGACAATATTTCAAGGCAGAATAAAGTATTAAGTAAAAATAAAGTAAAACTTGCAATGGCAAAATGGGGAAATAAAAGATGAATTCATTGTCATGGCACAAAGTGACTGTAATGATATATTATTTTGACTAACAATAATCTCAGAATGGTTCTGAAATTATTTTTTTCTCTCCGTAACATCTTCTTGATACTAATTATGTAATTGTTCTAGCAGCATCTTTATATACAGATGCTCCTTTAAAATTTTGTGGAAAATCCAAGTAAATATAATTAAGCAATTAGCAGCTTTGGATACACTCCAATTGCAAGATTCAATGATAAATATTGGGGTTAGAAGGAATAAAATGTCCAGTGATGCTTGCTCTATTAATGAGCAGTTGCATTCTTTTAAGTACTTATATTACTATTACAAGAAATATTTAACTAGTCTTAAAACATAATGTTTAAAAGGCAATGAATGTCCTTTCAAATTCTCAAGTAGAGTTAGTTAGACCTTATTGAATAGAATGAGCTAGGCAAGAAATTGGAAAGGTAACTTTTTGAAATTACCTTAAAAAAGAAGTTAGTAGAATTTTTTTTCCTCATTAGGTATTACCTTATGTAGATTTGGTATTTTATTACATTAAGTGATATAATTGCCTATGAAATATTCACACAATTGTACAGTATGATTTCCACTATTAATGTGTAATTGTGTGAATATCTAATTCAAAGGCAATTATGTCACTTGAAAAGTTGAAAAAACTTCCATTGGTAGTACAGGTGCTTTGAAATCAATCAAACTTAGATTCCAATTCCAGTTCTGTCCCTTAATAATGTGTGGTTTGGAGAAAAATAACAAAATATTCTGAGATTTAGTTTGTTCAACTAAAATTAGAATAATAATACTTGTAAAGATAAATTGTGACACAGTACATGTGATACATTAAATATAATCACACTAAATGTGTATAATATATGCATGCACATAGCATCAGGTGCATAGTTTTGCATAACAAACGATAGATGTTTTTGCAAGGTTAGTATTTCTTTTCCTTTCATTAATTTTTTTGTTGTTGTTGATTTTAAGTGGAAACAGTGGAATGTTTTCTCACCTGCTTCTTCTGTATTTCAGAGGAATATCGAATTATGCATGTTGTTAGGTAGCAACTGAAGCTTCAGATATGCTATAACAAAACAAAGATTGATCATCTGTATATGTCTAATCACTGTGCTATATATGCTTTCAAATATTTTAGCTCATTAATTGTAAATATTCCCACTCAGTAGCTAACTAATATTAATCTTTTCTTACAGATGTGAAAAATTATGACTTAGAGTTGTGAGTATCATTTATTTAAAGTCTGGCAACCAGATTTGGAAAATATAATTACAGTGGTCTAGATAAATGTTTTATTATAACATATATATATATATTTCCTAAATATGAGTGTGATAGACACTTTAAGTAAAATAAAAGTATCTGTTTTGCCTGCTTATTAATATGTAAATAAATAAATTATAGCTTTATAATTTTTATGACATAACCTAAAACTATTGACTTAGGAAAGAGACATATATAAGCAGATTTAATAGTCAACTTGCTGAAGGGACTTCCTCAAGGAAAGTTTGGTATTATTGGTAAATAAGAGGGGGAAAAAATGAGAACATTGTTGGTCAGGGTTTATATGGTACTTGTCACAAGAAGATTAAAGAAGTTCCTAGATGTCCTCAGTCATCTCTTAACTTCAAGAGCAGTACCTCCATTGGGGAAACTAGGAGACTTAATGGTGAAAAGGCGATTCCTCAGTCACTACCATCATTACTGTCTTCTGATAATATGGCCCCCTGGAGTAAACCCTGAGCTTAAATGAGTTAGTAGGTCCTCTGTGATGACTGGGTCTACTTTATTGGAAAAACTTGACACAATTTAAGTATTCTATACTTATTTTTCCATTGAATGCATAAATAAAATGTTTATAAATATTTTATAGGTAAACTCTTTCTGATCATTGAAATGAACATATATAAAAGAACAGTGTAACTAAGGAGATGGCAAAGTAATATGCATATTTGAGATATAGCAGGAAGTCTCAAGCAGAATGAAACATGTAAGAGATAAATTTGGGGAGGTAACCTGGATAAAAGTTTTCTGGGGTTTCGTAGGCCAAGTTATGTACATAGTATGTGTAGGATTCCACTGTAGCAAATTTGAAAAAGTGAGTGGCATTATCTAAACCAGATTTTTGAAAAATCATTTGGGCTGCAGCAGGAACACAGATAGTTGAAAGCAGGAATAAAAGTGGATAGATTGGCAGGAGGCTAATAACAGTAAGCCAAGGAGATACAAGAGAGATAGTGAGGATAGTCAAAATTGTAATATATTTTGAAGGTAGACTTGACAGAATGTTTTTGAAGATATGAATAAGTAATGTGAGAGGAATAAAAATAGTGAAAGTTATTGTAAGATATTTGTTCTGAAAAATGGCACAGAAGATGTTAACATTTAATAAAATGAAGGGATAAGTTTGGTGTGGATTATTAAGAATATAGTTTTATGAACACCAGTTGAGTATTCAATCAATGATATTCATTAGGTAGTTGCTTACATAGGTTTGAAAATTAGGGAAGAGATAGGAGATGGTGATAAAAATTATATGTCTTCAGCATTTATAATTCAGCCAAAGAAGGAATTCCCATCCAAAGACCCAAAGAAGGAGGTTTCAGTGTGATACGAAGAAACTAGGCCAGTGAACTTTGGTCTATAGTCTTCCTTTCATAATTTTTAAATCCACAAAATCTATGTAAATTAACATATATGGGTCCTTAAGTAGTGAGCTTTGCATCTTTATAAATGGTGTACCTTCCCATCCTTTCTTGTTCTAGTCAATTCTAACATTACCTTTTAAACTCAGTGAAAGTGTTACTCTGTGAAGCTTTCTTGACTCTAGTTTGGTTTATGTTGCCAAACTGAAAATCCTTAGCTTGATGTGAATATTTTTAAAATAGCACTGATTACATTGGTCTCTATTGTTCTCACCCCGTAATTATAAATCCAAACACTGAGGATAGGGAATATTGTCTTACTCAACCTGTTAACCCCAATACATATGATGGCAAGTTTGCACAAATAGATGTTCCATAGAAATTTTGACTAAATGAATAATTAAAAGTTTAGGCTTATAACACACTAAAATTTTTGACTATTTTATAGGTAAACTGTCTCTAAATCTGAAGTCGGCATCTATAAAACAAACAATGGAACCAAGGAACAATATTACTTATTTGTCCTCCTGGGCCTCATGGAGAATCCAAAGGAACAGAAATTGCTTTCTATTATCTTCTTGCTCTCCTATATTTTGACCATGGTGGGCAACTTACTCATTGTTGTGACTGTAACTGTCAGTAAGTCCCTGGGCTCACCTATGTACAATTTTCTTGCTGGCATATCATTTATGGATTTTTTTATGCTTCAGTCATTTCCCCAAAATTGATTTCAGGCTTCTTCTTTGGACAACAGACCATATCCTTCCAAGCTTGTATGATCCAGCTCTTCTTTGAGCACCTTTTTGGTGGATCAGAGGACTTTCTTCTGTTGGCCAAGGCATATGACCGCCATGTGGCCATCTGTAAGCCCTTGCATTATCTAGTTATCATGAGGCAATGGGTGTGTGTTGTGCTGCTAACAGTGTCCTGGATAGGAGGTTTTCTGCATTCAGTCATTCAACGGCTCTATCTTTATGGGCTCCCATTTTGTGATCCCAATGTCATTGATAACGTTTTCTGTGATATGTACCACTTATTGAAACTTGTTTGTACTGACATCTTTGTCTTTGGCCTCTTAGTAGCAATCAATGGAGGGCTGATCTGAAGTATTGTGTTTCTGCTCTTACTCATCTCTTATGGTATCATTTTGCACTCCCTAAAAAACCTTAGTCAAGAAGGCAGGAGGAAAGCCCTCTCCACCAGTGGTTCCCATATCACTGTGACTGTCTTCTTTGTCCCATGTATTTTTATGTATGCAAGACCTGCTAGAAACTTTCCTATTGACAAATCATTAGTGTGTTTTATACCGTCATAACCCCCGTGCTAAACCCTTTAATATATGCTCTGAGAAATTGAGAGATGACAAATGCTATGAAGAAATTCTGGAGAAGAAAATTCATATAAGCAGAAAATTGTGTTACCCTCAATGAAGAAAATAATTTGCCTTTTATGAAATACCTTATTAGGACTCAGAATTCACCTTAAATATGATGTGCTTTACTTTCTTTCAAAGCATTTATCATAATTATAATCAAATCATTTCCTATTTATTTGGGCTTTTGATGACAATTTCCTTACTAGAAAGAAAGTTATGTAATGTCTAGTTTATCCCTCTACCTAGAAAATTACAATGCATATATAATGGCTAGTTAATAATTAATATGTAACAATGAAAGCAAATTAATGAGTTGATAGTATTTAATTTCATAGTTATCTATATTAATTTTGTTCTCAGTCAGCTTTGTTTTTAGTTAAATTCTTGTCAATGATGTTCATTCTTTTTATTATACTAGTTAAAATATATAATGCTATGCACCCTGTCCTTTTTATTCAATTTCAGTTGCTTTACATATAGCTTTTTTAATATGCAATGCATCTACTTTTTAAAATAAACAATTAAAGAACAATAACAATAAATATTAGAAAGGAAAGCTATACAAAATGCACAAAGTAAAAAGCAAATTTCCTACCCATCTTTAACCAAATATCCCAGTGCTCTTACTCAGGGATAATCACTGCCTCTGTATTTAAGATTCTTACAAGATAATTTTTGGAAATAAAAGGATATTACTTTTATATTTGTGTATATGTCTCTGGGTATTAAAATTTGCATTTTATTATTTAACATATTCAACATCTATCTATATCAGTCTATATAGAAGTAAATCCCAGTTATCTATACTGCAAAATATAAAAATATAAAAAGGAACTGTATTAAAGTTAGTATATCCCATTCTCTTCATGTTGACTCCAATATTTTTCTGACAGATAATTATACAAAAACAATGCTTTTGTATATGTGTAAGAATGAGTTTCTAGAATTGGAATTGTTGAGTCAATTGGTATGTGTTTCCAATGTTGATGATCATACATATTGTCAAAATACATTTGATTGAGGTTTGACCTAATACACTCCTGCCCACAATCTGTGAGAATGTCTGTTTATCCATAGTATCAACAACTTAGGCTTGATAAATATTTGCTGTATTTGGAAATCTTTTAAAGTCAAAGATTGCATTTAATTTGTACAGTTTAATTGAAATGTTTTCAATATAATTGAGCATCTTTTAGCATTTTTGAAAATTATTGGTATTTATTTGTGAATTGTTTACTAAGGTATTTTACCTATTTTATTTGATTTTTGATCATTTTCTTATAAATTTTTATGAGTTATTTATACACTAATTGTGTAATTAATGAATTCAGGCTTGTGATTTTTTTTTTACCTCTTTCCTGCTAGGTAGATATGTGTTGACTATGTAAATTTTTTATATTTACATATTAGACATCAATATAAGTAGACTGCAATGAATTCAGTAAGAATTCATTCCTACTGAATTATTTCTCCATATTTTTCAGAGGTTTTTTTTTTAGCACTTTTGTGTTTTTATCTTTAAATTTAAGTTTAGGTTCATCTAAACTTTATTTTGATATAAGGGTTTAAATCAGGATTGACTTTTAAATTTTTCTTGCTGTCTATTTTTTAGTTGAATAATTATCTTTTATTCACAGATCTAAAAATCTCAACTTTATTGTATTCGAAAGTCTCACACAAATTTGAATCCACTTTAGCATTATATACTCTTCCATTGATCTCCTTATTCATGTGCTATTTAACACGTGATATAATTGGTTTTGGTCTACAATACTTTTTGATGTATGGTAAGCATAGTACTCCCTCAATATTACTTCATAATAGTATTTGTGTATACTTGTGTTTCTATGAAATTCAGAATATGCTAGTCTAGTCACAAACTGTTTAATGTGATTTTATTTAGAAAGATTAATTTAGGAAGTTTATATTTTTAGAGAATTAAGAATTTGTATCCACAAAAAGGATAAATCTTTTGATATGAACAAATTTAGACTCTTTACCTTTTCTTCCTGTCTTACTTTACCCCTTAAGATGGCTGTTGTTTTTCAATGCTAACTGACACTCTTTCTGTGGGAAAAACATCTCATTCAGGGGCTGTATGACTTAAATTTTTGCTTAGCATCTTTTTGGTGTTGCTCAGATCATCGTGCTTGTGGTGATGGCCCATGACCTCTTCGTGGCCATCTGCAAATCCCTGTACTATACAGCCATCATGAGCTCATAAGCTTGTAACCTTCTCATAGGAGTTTCCTGGGCTAGAGGTTTTGACCCTGCAAACATTAGGATCCTCTTCACAATGAGGTTGCCCTTCAGTGGCTGCAGTGGCCTACATAATTCCACATGTGACTTGATCTCTTTGCTGAAACTTCTCTGCATGGGTTCCTATACTCTTGATCTCTTTGTGGCTGCCAACAGTGTGTTCATCTATCTATCAAACTTCCTCTTCTTGATGGCCTCCTATATGTTCTTCTTGTACACTCTTAAATCTCACCCTTTAGAGGAAAGATGCAAAGCCCTGTCCAACTTTATTTCTCATATCTCTGTGGTTATCTTATTCTTCATACCCTGCACATTTGTGTATCTGTGCATGGTATCCAAATTCTCCATTGATAAAGTTGTAACCATGTTTTATACCATGATAACTCTTATGTTAAATTCTTATCTACTCTCTCAGAAATGTAAGGTGAAAATGCTATGACGTTGCATATATCACAAGCATATAAAATGATTTTATCTATTTATCAGTAAGAGAAAAGAAGGTAATTACTATAGACAGTGAATATTTTGTATCAAAAACTATGTGTATGGCATATAGACTCTAAGAAAAGGCCCAGGCAGTAAATTACTTAACAGTACAAAAATATCCAGTTTTGATTAATTTATTGACCATTTGGTTGTCAATCTTTAATGTACTTTCAGAATCAGGTGCTTAATCTTTTTAACATTCATATTGTGAGGAAACAGCACTTTAGATTCTAACTAGTTAGGACAAAGTTTGGATTGATGCTTCTACATTTTAAACAAATTATCCAGATGTTTCTGAAGCAGGTGAGCATTGCACACACTTTGAGCACTAGTGCTATTGATTATGTTTAAAGTCAGCCTATTAATTGATTCACATGATTAAGGGATCTCCTAGGAAGTATCTTTTATAAAAGAATTTATGAGAACAAAGAAACTTTTAATAGTTCATATATGATGTAATATAAGCTCAAAATTTGCAATTATAAAACAAAAATAAAATATTCTGGGCAATAGAAATGATTTGAATTTTTTATTTTCTATCTTCTTTTTCTATACTTTCTCTTCTTCTCCCACATCTGGTCTTATTCTCTCTTTTTCTACCTCCAAATGAAAGGTCTACCATTCATTCCTGCCATTGTCTGGACTAAAATTCATTTTTATTATTATGTTAAGTAGTCAGTCACATTGACATCCTTGTTTCACAGTTTTCATTGGGTGAAGGAGATTTTATGTATCATATCCTATTTATACAATATGGAGAAATGGGTGACCAGGTTTAGTATACTCTAATGGTTATGAACAAAGTGTCTGCTTCAGACAGTCCTGAGTTTAAATCTTATGTTTGCCATTTATAGTGTGAATTTTGGCAAAACATGATCTCTTTAAAATTCATTTAAAGGGAATAATAGAGATATCAGGATCAAATCAGATAATCCTTGTAAAGCTCTTAATACTAGTAAATTTTCAACAAATATTTTGTTATTATAAATATCCTTTATTAATGGAATCTCTGAGATTATAATAGACTGCTGATTTGGTCCTTAAAGTAAGCATTTTGTTTGTTTGTTTGTTTGTTTATTTGTTTGTTTAACTTTAACAGAATGGTCTTTACTGAGAAGAAGAACACTCTGAGATTTGACTGGCCTTATAGGAGCTCTTGGCCTGGAATGGGCCCCTCCTCCTCAGCCATCCCTGAGCCTTTATGCTCTTCTGGTTTTCTGAGCTTGTTGTTCCTGTGTTTATAAGTTCTTGGAGCTGCTCCAGTTGTATCTCTTATTTTCTCCCGACAAGTCCACTTTGAAGGCTCAAATAGGTCAAAAAAGCAGGCAACCAGAATATGAGCAGAATTAAAATAATATTGACATATTTCAGAGAACATAGTATGGTGCAGTGATTAAGAGCAGACACTGGAATCACAGTTTCTGGCTTTCCAAAATTGAGCTTAAAGCCTTATAAAATTGGTTTTAAGATTCCAAACTTTGAATAATTACTATTAGTTAAAACTTAAGAAGGAAGTATATGTGGCTTAAGTGGTTTAGTGCCTGCTTCCCTTATGGGAGGTCCCGGGTACCATTCCCAGTGCCTCCAAAGGAAAAAAAAAACAAAAAACAATTGAACAAACCAACTGAGGGGAGCCAATGTGGCTCAAGTTAATGGTTGAGGACAGGCTTCCCATATATGAAAGGCCAGGACCCCTAGTAGCTTAAAAACAAAAACAAACAAACAAACAAACTTAAGGAGCTATGATTATTCTTTTCACAAAAAAAAAAAAGATTCTCAGATATTAAAAGTTCAAACGATTCTGCTGATGACATTTAACTTCTTCAATCAGGACATGAGCATCTTTCAAAATACCTTGAGATATTAATATGTGTTCCATTAAGAAAAGGGGTCTGTAGTTTAAAAAAAAAAAAAAAAAAACCTCTGGAAACAATACTAACCGTATCACTGTCTTTAAGATCCCTGGCCTACATTGTTAAAAGATTTGAAAATTTCTGTAATAAACAGATATTTCACTTTATTCTTTTTCTTTAATTGGAAAAAAAATTGGCTGTGAATGAGACCTGGGGGAATGATTTTCTTCATCTGTATAATAGTAATAATAGTACCTACTGCATATTTGCTAAGCCAATTAAATAGTTTACTATATTTTAACTGAATTTAACTGCTCCTGCCACACATAAAATATTATATAAATGTATTTTGAAAGAAAAATAATGACTGGCACTGATCCAATTTTCAGTTGAGGCAGATTTGGACTTTGATCTCTTCTAAAAATAGCAGAAGACTTGTTATCTTGGAGTCAGAAACTCTGTAGATTTTGTCCTGTCCACTTTCTCCTTAGGTGGAAAAGATACCTTCTTGCATGACCAATTCTTTGCGATGTCACATTTTCCTTGAACTTCAGGTAGAGACATTATGAACTTTTAGGGCATTATTCAGCCTTTAGAAGTCCTGAAGTCTGCAAAGTTTCAAATAATATGGAAAGATTTGGGTTCTGCAGTCAACAGAACTAAGATTAAATTCTATTTCATCATTTATGTAATGCTGTATGCATTTCACAATCATTCAAGAGTCCTTTTAATCTTAGTTCATGAGTAAAATAACATAGTAATATCTATTTGATAGTAATTTCAATCATTAGATGACATACTATTACAAAGCATGCAGGACAGTGCTTGGCAATCTGTAGTAACTTAATAAATTTCCCCCTGTATGTTGTCTGTCTCATTTCCAAGTCAGTACCCCATTTATATTTGACTTTTAAAAAGTGATTCATATTTATTATTCAGTTGTTTAAAGATCCTATATTAGGAGACCATGAGAAACTTTAGAATTCTGAAAGCTAACTGAATAAAATTAATGAACGATGGATGGTAATAATGTTGGGAAGAATTCACTTTAAAAGTCTGAATGTCTCATAAATCAAAATCAGGCTAAAGAAGGTCCCAAAATTTAATGATTTTTTGGCAAATAAGAAAGCTGTGCAAGAAAATTAATACTTGTAGTGAAATCTATCATTTATTTACTACAATGTGACAGGCTCTATGAAGGCATTGTCTTATTTTATCCTGTAAGTGTCTTTGAAGTAGATTCTACTTCTGTTTTCTAGAAAATTAATGGAAACTTTGAAGAGTAGCCCATCAGGTGCATGAAGTGTGATTTAAACCCATGTAGTTTGACTTCAGAGTTGGCCTTCTTAAACACTAATGTAAATATATTATAATAACATATACATGAATAAAGAAATACTTTTTTGGAGAAAGGTAGACAATAAATAGGTTAGCATGGTAAAAATAATAATAATTTTAAAAAGAAAGTGCTAAGAAGTGAAAAAAGTGATGCAACAGTGACTCATGGTTTTGGGGTTCCTCTTTAGACTTGGTGTGACAGTGAACCAAGAGCAAGAATTTGCATTGTTTATCCATGTCCAGGAATGAAAGACAATGAGTGGAAAGGACAAGAGTAAAACTATTAGAAGTAGTTATATGGAAGAGAAATTTAATTTGACCTGGATGAGTATCATTATCCATTCTCTTTCTGTCTTCATCACTCAGTGTGTAGTTCAAATGCCACCTTCTTATAGACAACATGAAATATGTCATTTGTTTATTCATTTCATTGTACTAGTTACTAATACACTAGTTATTATTATACTGTGATACTACTGTTTAATACTATCTAGACTGTCCTGTTCTTTCCATTTTGATTGTATTATATATGTTATTTTGGTGTAATTCTTCTACTTTTTAAAAATAAAATAATTACTATATAATAATATTATATAGTACAAAGCAAACCTTAAAAAATGGTTTTAAGAAAAAAACTTTCCATTCTTCACCAGAGTCTCCTAGTATTCCTTCCCAGAGGCAAACACCTTTTTCTGTAACTTAAGATATTTCAAACATCTTTGCAAATAAAAGCATATTCACATACTGTGTGTGTTTATGTCATTAGTGTTTGTTAGCATTTGCGTTTTACTACTCAGTATCTTGATGTACTTTCTATTTCAATCCATAAATATGTAACACATTCTAAGCTTCCTTCTTATGCATGACTTAGTTTCCTAGCTGCCATCAAAAATAACATAAAAATGGATTGGCTTGAGATAGATTCTGGTTACAGATGTTTGAGATTATTTTATGAATCCTCAAAAGAGAAAGATTATGTTTTTAAACTAATATATTCCTGTGGGTGTGACACTTTATGATTGAATTAAGTTTGGTTGAGGGACCTTTGATTAAATTACTTGATAAGATTGCTTTTGCCTTTTGATTGGACTATGTAAGTGGAGTGTGATTCATGTTAAGTCTTTGCCCTCTTGCTGTGTCTGATAAAAATGGAGACACACAGAGAGAGGAACACAATGAGAAAGACAGAAAAAGGAAGCTGCCAATATGATCCTGCTATGTGAGGAAGGACTAGAGGATCCCTTAAGCATGAAGACCCCAAGAGACTGGACCCATGGAGAAGTTCAAGAAGAGATAAGTTCTATGCTTGATAACTGATGGCTGAACTCCAGGAGCTGGGCTCTGAGAGATGGTAGATTCTGGAGGGGAAGGCAGAGACTTTGGCAGAGATTGGCAGCAAATTTCACCACACGCCAGTTGATTTTGGTGAGAAAACATTTCTGACAATCCTTGGATTTGGGTTTTTTACAGCCTTGGAAATGTAAGACTTTCCCCCAAATAAATCCCTTTTAAAAAATACAACCCATTCCTGGTACTTTGCATCAGCAGCTCATTTGCAAATTAAAACATGCAGCTAGAATGCTTGGTACTTCTAGGAGTTGGTATCCTCTGGTTGGCTGGCAATCCTCAGGGATCTTTGGTTTTTCCCTGTCAGTTACAGGACAATGTCCTCTCTTTACTCTCCTGGCTTCTGTTGACTTCCAGCTCTCTGCTCCTCCACCAGACTTTGCCTTCATAAAGCCTCCAGTAATAGGGTTAAGAATCAATCATTCAGTTGGGCCACATTCTGACTAAAAATAAGATCATTGTCAGGTTCTACTTACAGTGGGTTCACACCCATAGGAATGGGTTAAAATTGAATATATGACTTTTTCTGGAGCAACTGCATTATACTCCATCAAAAAGGTGTACTAAAATTATTACATCAAGCCTTCTTCATGTTGTGTCCAAACTTTGTTTATGACAAATAATTTGCAATAAATATTTGTCCTTTTGAATATGTGCAAGAGTGAGTTCTCAGAAGTAGAATTGTTGGGTCAAATTGTATATATATATATTATATTAGTCTGCCAAAGGGGTGCTGATGCAAAGTACACACTTGAGTAAATACCTAGGAGAGGATTTGCTTGATTGTAAAGCAATTGTAAGTTTGACTTCATGTGCAACTGCCAAAATGTTTTTCAATTTTAGCATTTTGTTTTACTACCAGAAACAAATGCTTTTCCAATACTCTACATCTTTGGAAGCACTTGGCATTGTTGATTCTTAAAATTTTAATCTTTCTAAGAAGTAAGTAGTGATATCTTATTGTGATTTTGTTTGCATTTCCTGAATGAATAGTGGTACTGAACATATTTTCATGAGCTTTTATTTTTTTGTTTATATCTTTTCTTTGGTGAAATATCTGTTCCAATCTTTTGCACATTTTACATTGAATTGCTTGCTTTATTGTTTTTGAAAGTTGAGAGTTCTTTATCTACTGCAGATACAAGTCCTTTATCAGAATTGTGATTTACAAATATTTTCTCCTAGTCTGTGGTTTGTCACTTGAAGAGCAGAATTCCACAATTTTAATAAAATGCAATTTATCTATTTTTTTCTTTCATTATGTTTTTATTGTCATATAAGAAATATTTCCCTAACTCAAGGCCTCATAATTGTTCCTTTTTGTTCTCTTCAAGAGATTTTATATGAATTTATAAATTATTATACACATGCAAAATATGTTCATTATTTTAATTTAGGCACTTCTTTCTCTCCCTCATATATATAGGTTCATTTATGTTTTTTCTAAAATGTTTAAGGAAGCTACAGACATTAGATCTAAATACTTCTATATAAAATTAGGAACTCAAAGTATTTCTACAAAACAAGGGATATTGATGCGTAGCCACAGTAGTTATCAAAATTAGGATATTTACATTCATATAATGCTAATATCTAATCTACAGACAATATTGTAATTTCACCAATTGTCCAATAATGTCCTTTTTATGGAAAAACAGATTCCAAGATCATATACTGCCTTCAGTTGTCATGTGTCTTTAATGTCCTTTAATCTAAAACTATTCCTGATTCTTTATATTTCATGAATTGACAATTTATGGAGTACAGGAAAGTTATTTTATAGATTGTACTATATTCTTCAGTTTGGGTTTGTATGATGATTCTTCATGATTACATTCTGGTTATGCATTTTTGGAAGAGATTTCATAAAAATGAAATGTCATTAAATTTCTTCTTAGAGTGTGTTTACTTTGCTAAAGGCAACCAAAGCAATATACCAGAAACGGGTTGGCTTTTACAATAGGGATTTATTAACGTTCAAGCTTATAATTCTGAGGCCAAGAAATTATCCAAATCAAGGCTTCATCAGGAGATGATTTCTCCCTGAGCTGCAGTTTTGGGTGATCAGGCACATGGCAATGTTTGCTTGTCTCTCCCCTCTCCTCTGGGTCTTGCTGCTTTCAACTTCTGGCTTCAGTGGCTTCCTCTCACCTTCTGTGTTCCACTGAGTTCAACTTCTGCCTCCTGGGGACTTCTCTCTCAGTTTCTGGGAGTTTCTCTCTGTTTTTGCACCTTGGCCAGTTTCAGTTTATAAAACACTCCAGTAAGAATATTAAGACCCACCCTGGGCTATGCCTTACTGGAGTAATCTAATTAAATGACTCTTAAATGAATTTAAACTATTATAAAGTCCATAATGGGTTCACACCCATACAGCTGGACCAATTTAAGTAAATAATTTTTGGGTATCTACAAATGACTCAAACGACCACAGAGTATCATATCAGGCAGCATGTATTGTTTTTTTTTATTATTATTATTTTTTAAAAGATACTTAGATTACATAAATGTTACACAAAAATATAGGGATTCCCATATGCCCCACCTCCCACACCTCCCACAATTTCCCACACAAACATCCTTCATTAGTGTGGCACATTAACTGCAATCAATAAAGACATCCTGAGGTTTTGCCATTAAGCATGGACCATAATTCACATTGTAGACCACACTCTCTCACTCTCTCTACCACACAGTTCTGCATGCTATACAACAATATAAAATGTCCCACATCCATCATTGCAATGTCACTCAGGCCAATTCACAAGTCCCAAAAAAGCCCCAGCATTACAACTGCTCTTCCCTCTTCCTGCCCCCAGAACCCCCAGTGACTACTGGCTCCACATCAATGCTGCAATTTCTTCCATTGCTCTAGCCACAACATGTCCACAGCAGAACACCAGTAAGTCCACTCTAGTCCATAGTTCCTCCCCACATCCTGAGGAGTATGGGATGGTGATGTCCACTCCAGCTCCTATTGAGAGTGTGTCCACATCCCAGGGGGAAGGCAAATAGGACTATCCTGCCTGCATCTGCAGAACCCCTCAATTCACTGGGAAGGCCGCCATCCATCACCTCCCCACCAGCCGTCCTGGGCGAGTCCAACGAGTTTCAGAGAAGGAGTTGCTACTACACCAACAATCTGGGTCAGCTGGAACATGGGCAGCCCAAAGACTCAAGTCTCTGGATGCACACATACAAACTCCAGCACCAAGGACAGGTTTGAATAGAAGGGACAAATGAGCCATGTGCAGGGAAGACACAACTGAGTCCAATTCTGTTATTCTCAGGAGCACAAACTCCAAAGCATGGCCCACTCTCAAGGCACCAAACTCCAGAGCCTTCCACCCTGACATAGGACCTGGGTGTCTCCAGAGCTCCCAAGAGCCCCACTATTTGGGGTGATATACACTTTGAAATTCCACGAGATCCTACTGAGATGCTCATAAGCTTTACCTCTGGGATGACCTCCTGACTCATTTTGAAGTCCCTCAGTCATATAAATTCATTTGTCTTTACCCTCTCCCCTCCATTCAAGGCCTCTTTCCAGTCACATTGCCAGTCAGTGCCTGGTAGCAATCCCTCAGTGCCAGGGAGGCTCATCCCCAGGAGTCACATCCCACACTGGGAGGAAGGCAATGCATTCACATGCTGAGCTTGGCCCAGAGAGAGGCCACACTTGAGCAACAAGGAGGCTCTCAGGAGGCAACCCCTAGACACCCCACAATAATAAGCTAAGTCTCTATTTCAAGAGCAAAGACTCATAAGGCTAGTCATCAATATAATGCAACTGTCAGTGGACCATCTTCCCTCAACAGTCACTTCCCCCACACCCGGTGGACTGTTGCTGCTCCCTTAGAGAATGTGGCAGAGCTCTCCAGGATGAGAATTCAGCACTCCCTTATTTATTGAGTGTTCTCCGCCCATTGTGACAATGCCCCATGAGCACTCGAACACCTTCAAATACCTTATATTTATGCTCAGGTGAACTTCCTCCCATGCATCCCCCATCCCTGACACCCTATACAAGTGATCCTCCCCCATCCCAGCTGCAACCCCTCTGTGATCCAAAGCATCCCCAAAGACAAAGGCACTACAATAGCCAAATACAATTAATAGGAAAATGAAACAACTATGATAAGTTTAAATGTAAGGGATAAAATACATAAAAATTTAAAAACTAAAAATAAAACTAAATTAAAAGATTGGGATATTAAAAAAATGAAAAATATTTAAAAATATTTTTTTGACCTTTTCCCTTTCATCACTGCAATATCTGGTGTCCAGTCTGTACCACGGCAAACCTAATTCCCAGTCCCCAGTGTCCCACCATTCCTCATTCTGCTTTCAAAGAAGTTCTAGATTACAGCAAAGCCACACACAGATACAGGAGACTCTCACATACCCAACATCTTCTCTCTGTCCTCCCCCCGCATATCAATACCCTTCTATATGTGGATGATAGTATTGTTACAACTGATATACAAATAGTGAAATAGAGCCACCAAACATTGTCAGTGGTCTACACTATGGTTCATATTCTAGACTGTACACTTTTATAAACTCCGATAATATTTACCATGTCCTGCATCCATCACTGCATGTTAGTGAAGAACATTTCCACTGACCACGAAACACCCCCCTCTTTAATCTATTCTATTCCTCCAACTCCATCTTGCCCGGGGCCCATGATGACACCATGTCCTGACTCGTTGGATGACAAGATTCACAGTTACATGCAACAAGGGGTCCTAAGACACTGGTCTGTCCCTGCACACCAGGAACCATCCCCGCCCTTGAGAGACTTCCCCCTATCTACTTCTGAACAAATCAGTCCTCCCAAAAATTGGGAGTCCAACTCCCTCCTGCCCATCATGTGGGTCTCCATGCACTGAAGCAACACACCACGACAGAATGAGCACTCACACACACTCCTTAGAAGCCTATTCAAGGCTCGACCCACCCCAAATGCCACCCCAACCAACACCCCAAACCAGTGAGTCTTCCCCTGTTTTATTGCCAAAAAAGCATTCCCACCTCTGTACTTTCAACCTCAAACCCACAAATCCCAAGTGTTCACCTGGTCCCTCTCCCAACCATCCCACCAGCACCCTGGATCCTCCAACACACTCTTCCCAATGCATCCACCTGTCAAACCTGCACCATCCTACCCAACAATATCACCACCCTCATTTTCCATCCTCCCAACAAGCAACTACATTCTGTCACATCACCATAGATTACGTCTACATGGGTGATGGCCCACAACTCTCTCCTTTCCCTCCACTCCCTGCAAACCGATCCTACAGACAATAGCTCTCTGAGACTGCCCGATTTCCTCAATTCATATCAGTGAGGTCATGTAGTGTTCATCCTTCAATGCCTGGCTTGTTAAGCTCAACATAATGTCTTCAAGATTCATCCATGTTATCCTGTAGGCTATCACTTTAGTCCTTCTTACACCTGAGTAATATTCCATTGCATGTATATACCACATTTTGTTTATCCATTCTTCTGTTGATGGAAAGTTGGGTTGATTCCAACTTTTGCAAATGTGAACAATGTCACTATGAACATTGTTCATTAAATCTGTTCATTTCTTTGCTTTCATTGTTTCAAGGAATATACCCAGCAGTGGAATCGCTGGATTGTATGGAAGTTCTAGAGTTAGTATTTTTGAGGAACCACCAAACTGTCCTCCATAGTGGCTGAACCATTCTACTGTCCCACCAGGAGTGGATGAAGGTTCCCATTCCTCCACATCCTCTCCAACACTTATAGTCTGCTGTTTTTTTAATAGCTTCCATTCTCATGGGTGTACGATGGTATCTCATTGTAGTTTTGATTTGCATTTCCCTAATATCTAGCGATGTCGAGCAAGTTTTTATGTGCATTTTAGTCATTTGTATTTCTTCCTTGGAGAAATTTCATTACAGGTCACTTGCCCATTCTTTAAGTGGGTTGTTTATCTTTTTATTTTCGAGGTGTAGGATTTCTTTATATATGCAAGATATTAAGCTCGTATCAGATATAGGGTTGCCAAATATTTTCTCCCATTTCTTGGGCAGCCTTTTTACTTTCTTGATAATGTCCTTTGAGGTGTAGAAGTCTTAATTTTGAGGAGATCCCATTTATCTATATTTTCTTTTGTTGCTCAAGCTTTGGGTGTGAAGTTCATGAAACCATTTCCTATTACAAGGTCCTGTAGGTGCTTCCCTACATTATCTTCCAAGGTCTTTATGGTATTGGTGCTTATATTTAGATCTTTGATCCAATCTGAGTTGATTTTTGTGTAAGGTGTGAGATGGTGTTCCTCTATCATTCCTTTGTTTATGGATATCCACTTCTCCAAGAACCGTTTGTTGAAGATGCCATTCTCTCCCAAGTGAGTGGGTTTGGTGGCCTTGTCAAATATCAGATGACTGTATATGTAGGATCTGTATGAGAACTCTTAATTTCAGTTCTATTGGTCTGTATGTCTATCCTTGTACCAATACCATGCAGTTTTGACCACTGTAGCTTTGCAGTATATTTTAAAGTCAGGTAGTGTGATATCGTCAACTTCATTTTTCTTTTTCAATGTGTCTTTGGTGATTCGGGGCCTCTTACCCTTCCAAATAAATTTTGTAGTTAGTTTTTCCAGTTCCTTAAAAAATGCAGTATTGATTTGTATTTCTGATTGCATTAAATTGGTAGATTACTTTGGGTAGGATATACATCTAGATGATGATTCGTATTCCTATCCATGAACGGGGAATATTCTTCCATTTGTTTAAGTCTTCTTTGATTTAACAGTGTTGAGTAGTTTTCTTTATATAAGTCCTTTACATCTTTAGATAAATTTATTCCTAGGTATTTGATTCTTTTAGTTACTTTTGTAAATGGTATTTTTTTTTCTTGATTTCCTCCTCAGAATGCTCATTATTGCTGTACAGAAATACTACTGATTTTTGAGCATTGATCTTATAGCCTGGGATGCTACTGAACTCCTATATAAGTTCTAAAAGCTTTGCTGCAGATTTCTCAGGGATTTCTATGTATAGGATCATGTCATTGGCAAAAAGTGAAATTTTCACTTCTTCCTTTCCAATTTGGATGATTTTTGTATCTTTTTCTTGCCTCAGTGCTCAAGCAAGTACTTCTAACACAATGCTAAATAGGAGTGGTGATAGCAGGCATCCTTTCCTGTTCCTGATCTTAAAAGTGTTGATGTTCTGGAACTAGGTCCATGAAAACAGTGCCATGGATGAGAAAAGATGAGAAAGAAATAACTAGGGTCAGGGGACCCTCCATCCAAAGGGAGGAGAGTGCCTCTGCATAAAACATCGTGGCTTTTATTTACCTTAAGAACAAAGAAAATACATGTACACATGTGCAAGGGTAATTGATACGTGACGGGTTACACATTACTAAAGTCAGCAAGTTTTAGGGTTAACGGTTCACTTCTAAATACAATACTGCACATAACAGACCTTGTTAATCATCATTTGACATATACCAGATAGTCTCTTTGAAGCACAGAATGTTTCTACATCAGGCTTCTACCAGATCTTATCTTAATGTTTTTAGACTGGAGACGACTGTCTCCTACATAACAAGTTGGCCTGCTTTCTGTCAGTTGTCATGGCCTTTAATTGAACTCCATCATTTCCTCCTTTTTTATTAATTAATTTTTTTTCAGTGGAGACTATAGGAACCATTATATAAGATGATATAAGGTGACCTCCTGTCACACTTTTCTACCATAGGCTCTTTTGACTGTACCTCTTAGTTTGTACTCCTCTGAGAATATTACCCATCATCGGTTACCAGTCAAGCTTTTGAGCGCTTACACAAAAGTCAATTTCATTTATATATTATATTTCTTCAGGTTCCTTATGTGTAAGCTTTTATGTAGATAATTAGTAGTAATATCAAATAGTTATTAGTATACTACTTTCTACAACAAATAATGTAAAATTAGTTTTTCATGGCAAAGTTTCTTAACATAAATGCATTTATCTGATCTAATTTTTCATTTTTTCTATGAATATGTTATTACTCTACCCTTGAAACTGCAAACAATTAAAATGCATAAAACAATAATTCCTATTCCAATCCAAAATAATATTTGAACTATTTTTTGTTTCCACCAGTGAAACAGATTGACAGTATTTTAATTTTCAGATAATTCTTTCCAAAATTCTGCACCAGCAATTGATTGAGCATGTTGACATGCTCAACACTT